>JAENRP010000303.1:0-54462 GCA_024741835.1 Diplocarpon mali
AAAGATTAATACTTAAGTTAAGTATAAGGAGAACATTTTATAAAAGGAAAGAAACGCTAGTAATATTTATCTTTATTATACCTATTGAGTTTATATATAACCTTCTACTACTAACCTTAATAAAGCGCCTTTTTATTTTAATAAGTAGGCCTTTAAATAGGTAAGATTTATTAATTATATATACTATATAATTAGTATTACTATACTAATTAGATTTAAGGATCTTATAAAGATCGGCTTTTAAAATATAAGTATCTTTATTATAATTATTATATAAATTATCAGAAGTAGATTCAAGTTCAAATAACCTACTATTATTATTAGAGGTATCTATTAAAGTTTTAATTAAATAGCCTTTTCCTTTGCCTTTCCTTAATAGTTGCGGCCTTTAGTAAGATAAAGGCAATTTACTTCTTAACTTCTACTTCAATTGCTTCTTAATATTAAAGCTAGCGACTATATTAATTAGTTGCCTTCTAACTTTATAATTAGTAATATTATAAGTACTATTATAGAAGTAGTATCCTTAATAAGCTTAAGGGCTTATCCTGCGCTCTTTCCTCTTCTTAGGCTTATTATTACCTTATAATATAGCATTTGCTAATTTAGAGTATCCTTTAAAGTCTTATTTAATAATTTAAAGGAGGTCGATCTTCTTATAAATCTTAAGGTTAGGTTAAATAAGAAGAGATTATTTTACAATAGCAAACTTAAGAAGGAGGCTATTAAATAGGAAACTAAAAAGCTAAGTTTCTTTAAAAGTTATAGCTATCTTAGGATCTATAGCTCTTACTTTCCTCCTTACTTGATATAATATAGATTAGATAGAGTCTATATTTATATTTATATCCTTACTATCTTTATCTTTTTTATATTAAAATAAAGTGATCTGCTATAGCAAATGCTAGGTATTAAAGGCAGTTATCTAAGAGTATTTTACCTTTAAAGTATCTTATCTTATCTTTATATTATTATAAATTTAAATAAAATCTTAGTCTTTATCGCTTAAACCTCTATTGATCTTAAGCTTGCATTTAGCTAAGGCCAGCCTATACTCCTTCTCCTTTTCTATATTTAAAATCTGCCTTTAGGATTCTCGGTTATTATCTACTAAAGCTCTTAAGCTAAGCTTATTTAATATATCTAGCAAATCCTTAGCAATTGCATTAGCTATTAAAGTAGAAGTAGACAAATTAGTAAAGGGAGTATAAAGGGCTATTCTCGTATATTTAATAAGTATCTTTTAAATTGCTATTTTAATACCTTTGCTCTTAAAGTAAAGCTTTAAATCGTCGAACTATTATTGCTAGTTCTTTCGAAAGAGTTAGAGGTCTCTAAGCTTAGTATTTCGATCAGAATCGGAAGCTATTGCCATTTCGAATAGAATTGTATTAAAAAATCAAATAAATTAAATAGTTAAAGGCATTCCTCCTATCGAAAAGTTAAAATGATTAAATAGTAGGTATTATAGAAGTATTAAATAGGGAAGAAGTCCTCTTATCGAAAAGGGTTTTTAGGCTATAACGCAAGGAATCACACCTCTTATAAAATATAATAAAGTAAAGAATTATACCTCTTGCAGTACCAAAGGGTTATAAAGCAAGGAATCACACCTTTTGCAATACAGGTTAGCTAAATAAGGAATTATACCTCTTATTCGCCGATTGCTCGCCTCTTACTATAAGTCTTATTCAACTTCCTACTAATAGTTATAGCATAAGTGCTTTCCAAGGGAAGTCAATAATCTATTATCAGTCTAACTAGGACTCATAACCTATTAAGCTTAAGTAAGTCGGCGCAGTAAGTAAAGGAGGCTTCTAAAGGTCGATAGTTGATATATTAATAAGAGTTAAGGAAGGAAGGTTACCCCTTTCTTCCCTATAGCTATATACGTATCAATATCCTACTAACTAAGCAGTAGAGTCATATGATAATATATCAAAGTGATAGCTGTATCACCTATCTTAACATTATCCTTAATTAAAAGAACTTATATGCAGCTATTATATAAGTTATTTAAAAAGTTAAAGAGATCCTAAGAGATCCTAAAGAAGGGCCTTAAAGATCGGTTCTTAAAGGTAGCGCAAGAGATAACTTGCCTAGTAAACGCTACTATATATATAAGGCACTCTAGCCTTTATATTCCTTTGATCTTTACTCCCTTAGTGCACTTGACTAGCGCTTAAAGAGCCTCTGCGCTTAGGTAGCTAGCGCAAAGGTGCTATATATACGCATTATTATCCCGCACCCTAGTAGGCGTATAGCTAGACTAGAACTTATTATAAAGCGTCGTTTCAGCTATAGGAAACGCTATTAAGGTAAAGAAGTTATATTAAAGCATATTTAAAAGATCTAAATAGTTAATAGGCTTATATTTAAAGAAAACGAGATTATAGTAATACTTTAATTAAGCCTGCTTTATAAAATCTGCGATACTCTTAAAGCGTAAAGTAAGGTCTACCCTAGAGTATTAAAAACCCTTATTCGCAAGGAGCCTCTTTAAGATAATATTAGTAGTAAACTCCTTTATAATAGTAATATTGCGTAGCGTTATCCTTATAGGAGAGCTATTATATTATAAAAGAGAGTCTGCTATATATCTATTACCTCTCCTAATGATTAGGAGTCTTAAGGTACCTACTTTAATATATTACTATAAGTCGCTAGAAGGCTTAAAGGTGCTTGCGATAAGTAAATCCTTTGAATTAATAATATAAGTAGCTGTGTAATTATTAAAGAGTATACTTAAGGAGAGCGGGTAGCATTTTAGCTTAAAGAGGTAGTAGATGTTAAACAATTCTTTAAAGGCATTAAAGGCAAAGGGATCTATTACTATAAAGACTAGTAAGTTCTCCCTTTTACTTAAACTATCCTCTTTAAAGGCTAAAGCCTTTCCTTTAAATTTATCAATTGCTATTACTATAATATTATTCTCCTTAAGCTATGCTTAAAGACCCTTGAACTAGTTTCTTACGTTTAATGCCTTTTGTATTTATAGGACCTCCTTTCGTAAGGGGAGAGCCTTTATATTTTCCTTACGCCTATTTATAGCGTATAATAGTTTCCGATAGTCCTAAGGCTTTTAATAGTAATTAGTAGAGCCTTTATAAGGGCACTTAGGCCTGATCTCCCTTTTAAAGCTTATAAAGCGATTTCGAAAGCTGCTTACTAAAGCCTGCGAAGGGGTTTTAGCATTTAAGAAAGACTCTTAAGTAGTAAAAACTACTAGCCCTTTATTATCAATTGCTCTATTAGATTCAATGCCTGCTAAGTCGCGGCTTAACTGCATTAGGTTATACTTATATAGGGTTCCTATCTGCTTATTAGTGATTATTTCCTCCTTTAAGTAAATCGCTTAACTTAGATTAATCTTTATTATAATTAAGTTTAAAAAGTCAATTACTCTTAATCTCCCTTTAATCTTAAGAAGACTATATTATTCTGCTAAGCGGTACGCCTCCTACCACTCCTGGATCTACTACTAAGTATTAGTTCTCCTAGTCTTGCCTTAGCATAGTATATCGCAGTATTAAAGCCTTATTTAAGACTGAATAGCTGTCGTGCTGTATTTAGAGGTGGATTCTCAGTAGTGGCAGAAGCTTGTAAAATTCTACTTTAACTATATACCTGAGCTCCCTTTATAGAAGTGCTCTGTGGCCACTTCAGGGGTATATTATATAAGCCAGTCCTTAGATGCCTTAGTGCCTGAGGCTCCTTATAGCGCAATACACCCCTTAGGTAAGAAGCAGCTCTTAGCTAGGCTTAGCTATAACTAGCGCTAGATCTAGTATATAAGACTCCTTTATTATACTCCTTAGCTTTTAAAATAAAGAAAATTGCTTAATAAAGCTGTAATAAATAAAAGAGGGAGCGCGTTCCAGGTGCTTCCTTTATAAAATAGAAGCTAAATTAGGTGATAAAGGAAAGTTAATAAAAGCAGCGCGCTTATAAAAGTACGCGTTTTTCCTTATAAAGCTTTCCTTTCTTATACTTCTTTAAATAATCACTTTAAAATAGAGAATAGTAATAACAACTCTAAGAAGCGCCCTATTAGGGCTACTACTATACGCTTCTTGCTTATATTCCCTTACTCCTGCTAATAGACTTATAGCAAAGTCGTTATACTTAAATATAGCTTAAAGCTTCTTAGCGCGGCAGATAGTAAGAGGATAATAACGCACTTAAGACGTTTAATATAGTAATACCCTTAAGAGGGAGCGCGCCCTTTTCCCTTCCTACTACCCCTTAAGCCGTAGTTCCTAAAACACCGGCGGTCCCTTCCGCAGCTCCCTCCTCCTACCGCAAGCCAAAGCAAGGGCTAATAAGGAATATACTATATAAGGGGTGCGTTTAAAGCTTCTTAGCTAGGAAGTCGGCTAGCATATGCTTTAATAGCATAGTAAGAGTATACTACTCTTATTATACAAAAGAAGGCTATGCGTGCTAAGAGCTTCCTATCGGCGCCTTAAAGGCGTAGGAAGACTATATATTCTTATTAAAGGAGAACGATAATAATGCCATAGTACGTTCTTAAGCTCCCTTTAAGTGGTTTGCTACTAATAAGCAGTTTAAGGCCTTGCTACTACTAAGAGGAAGGTAAGAGAGGAGCTTTAGAAGGCGTACTAAAGAGAGATAAAGGAGGTAGTATTATCAAAGGGTATATTAATCATAAGCTTTTTCGTACTATAGCTAATAGCTTCTTAAAACCAGTGGCTTAAGAGCTCCTACCGCCGATTATAGCACCTCTTAGCCTCGCCGCCTGCCTCGCAAAGGCTTTTAAGGCTCCTGCCCCTGCGGTAGCTTATAGCGTACTTATAGTTGTTCCTGGCGTTGCTCCCTAGGCGGCTCCTAGGGCTATGCTACTAAAGGAGTCGGTTGCTTTTCAATAGGGATACGCCCTAATGTTATTTGCAAAGCTATTAAAGGTTCTGATTATCTAAGGGAGTTAGTTTTAAGCCTCCTTATATATTAGTATAAGGAAAATTGAACCCTATCTTACGCTTCCCTTCCACTCGCTCTTATAAAGGAGATATAAAAGAATTATAGAGCATTTAAAATGCTAGCTTCTCGACTAGACCTCTTGCGTCTTAAAGGTTTAAAAGCTTAATAAAGCTCTCGAACTTTTATTAAAGAAGGTTTTTAATAAGGCCATTAGCGTATATATCCTTAATAGGGAGATAGGCTATTTAAAAGCTCCCTTTTTAATACTCCTATTATAGCTATATATTATATATATCAATATATTAGAGCTTTATAGAAATCCTTTAAAAGTCTTTTATAATAAGCTATATTATCTATTAATTATCGCAAAATATAGACTATAAAGCTTTTACCTTAAGCTATATTTCCTTAAAGAACCTTCTTAAAGCCATTATCTCCTTTACTATATGCGCTACTCCTAGGAGCTTAGCCTTTATAGTAAAAGTAGTAACTATCAATTGCTTTAAGGCCTTCCAAACGATTGCTCCTCCAAATAGGAATATAATAAAACCGTAGGAGGAGCGCCTTATCTTTAGATCATTTGTAAAGGAAGCATCTGACGATACTACTAGGTTATTTGATCTGCTAAATCGACTATAAGTGATTCTTAGGAAGTATATATTAAAAAGGTAGCAAATTATCCAATTGATAGCTTTAAAGTATTCGAAGCTTAGGTTTATATAGAAATGAGATAGCTAGGCGATTGTAAAAGCTATATCTAAGCGCAGTATAATAGCTATATATAAGGCAAAGCCTACTTTTTCCTAAAACTCCTTAATTCTCGAGTAGGGAGCTGTTTTATAGTTCTTTTTAAATTTAAAGTAGGGGAGCGGCGTACTAAGGAAACGCCCTATATTAAGGCTAAACTTCTTCGCCATCTTCTTAATATAAGTGTTATAAAGTAGAGTAATCGTACCCTGCTTCCTATCTTAAGAGACTCTTACCCTTAAGAACTACTTAATATCTCCTATAGCTATCAATTCGTATGCTTTACGCAGTCCTTCTATAGTCTTCTAAGCTTCTTCTATATAAGAGGAGTAGTATATTACTTATATATCGTTAATGTAAAAGGCTATAAACACAGTCCTATCCTTATTAACAAATATACAAGGCTCCTTACTAAGAGGGGTAAGCTTTAAAGACTTTAGAGTATTAGTGAAATCCCTATACTAAAGCGCTAAGGAGTCTCGAAGGCAATATAAGGCGCGATCGAGCTTTACTACTTTATCTTTCTACTTCTAACTATCTAATAAGAAGCAAATAACTAGCGCGCTCCAAGGGTCTCTCTTAGCATTTATAAAGGTATTAATAATATCGAACTATTAGAGCTCTATATCGAATTTAGCAGCTATTGCTATTATAATCCTAAAAGATCTTAATGCGAGCGTTGCAGCATAGGTAGAGAAAATAGAAGCTTCCTTTTAAAGATCTCCCCTTATTACTATTCTTAACCTAAAGCGGCTAATCTCCCTAAAGGAGCTTAGCTTATAGTTAAAGACCTACTTTAGTAATATAGGCCTTATAGTAGCCTCGCTTTTATCGATCACTCTTTAGTAATTGCGCGCTTCTAGGTTCTTAATCTTAATTCTAGCTCTCTCTTTAAATTACTTTCCGAAAGGGTGATTTGCAAGCTCCTTCTAATGAGTTAGCGCTTTAAGAAGCTTATCTTAAGGTGGAATTAGAAAGGTAGAGTTTCCTCTAGAGCTTTTAGATTAAGTTGCTATAGCAATAACGTAGTATACCGCTTTATACTTTTCTCTATTAGTTCTCGCAGGCTCCTAACTTAGCTAGAAAGTTGATATAAAGCTATTTACCTACTTTAACTAATATATTTTAAGTTCTTTAAAGGCTAGCAGGAGATCCTTAATATATATTATATATATGGCATTCCTACTCCCTCTTCTCCTTTTTGACCTGCAGAGTAGTATAGGTATCATTTCCTACTCCTTATTAGGCTTCTTACGTTTTTAGAAGGCCCTTATATTAAGTACTTTAGGCTAAGCTTCTATTAGTTTTAAAGAACTCCCTCTTTTAATATTATCCTTAAGAGCTTCTATATCCTGGTGTAGCTCTCGATCGATTAGTGCTTTTAGTAAGAGCTAGCGTGCTTCTTTACCAGTTGCCTATAGTAGAGCTTCTAATAATTGAAGGGCCTGCTCCTACCCTTGCGATTGCTTAATTTATATAGTAACTAAAGGCCTAGTATTGCGCTCCTTAGTAGAGCTAGCATATATAATATCGCTTTCGACGCTCCTTTTAACTATTAATAGTTATCTTAAAGCGTTTAACCTTTCGCTACTAAGCAGCTGCTCTTAAGTAGCTAAAGTAGAAATGCTATAAGTAGCCTTATAGGGGACAAGAGCCCTTAATAGATCTGAGCTTAAAGTTTCTATTAATAAAAGATTAATAGGCTTACCCTCTATTAGGTTATCCGTAGGCTACTTATCTAAAGCTTCCTCTATATTCTTAATAATTAACTTAGCGTCCTAAGCTTCCTCCTCCTCCTCCTTAATCATTTGTATAATCTCTTTAATAATTAAGAGTAGATGGCCAGCTACCTTTTTATACTCCTTAGAGTAGAATTTAGACTTATTAAACTTAACGTTTTAGGAGATTATAACCTTTTAAAGCTTAAGCACTTAAATCCTATATATATTAATAGCGTAGTAATTAACTAGGTATTTAATATGCCCTTATAGCATAGTTTTGAAAGCTCTCTTATTCTTTAGAGCTTCCCTTTCCTTTGCCAATAGGTATACGCGTATTTTATACGCTTTTATATCCCCCTATTCTAGTCTTAAATCGGTAGTAAGCTTTATAGTGATCTATAGATCATACTACCTAAAGTATTATTTAAACTAAAGTTAAAGCACTTCATTTGGACTCTTCTATCTCTTGCGCTTTAATAGGCCGATATTATAAAGGTATATTGCAGCTAGTATAGCTTTAGGCCATAGGTGCTCTAGGAGGTTAGCAAAGATTAGCATAGTAAGTGCCTTTTTAATAATCTCTACTTCCGCTCTTTTAAAGGCTCTATTTGGTTTATAAGTATAGGATAGAGTAACTTCTACCTTTATGCCTTTAGCTTTGTACTACTCTTTATATTTCGATGCTCCTTATAGGAGAAATACTAAGGTATTATTATTGCTCTTTAGAATATATAAGGAGAGGTAGTAATAGCGCTTTACCTATACTTTAAAAGATTAAAAAGCTTTTAGAATTAGCGTTAGGGACTTATAGAGTAGAGTATATTTAAATAACTTCTTATTAAATTCATCTTTAATTAGAAGAAGCCAGCTTTTTAAGGAGAGGCTTGATATGCTATAGTCAAATAGGTCTTAAGAGCACCTAAAGAACGGTCTTAGAGCCTTAAAATCTGACTCTCTCTTAAAAGGCTTTTACTTAGCTTTTGCCTAAGCGCAAGCTTTATAATTGATTTATAGCTTCCCTTTGATCTTTACCCCCTTTACGTTTAATATAAGCTTCTTAAGTGCCTTAGCTCTTAGATAGCCTGATTGAAGGTACTAAATATCTACCGAATCGTTCCTAGCTCTTAGGAATACGCTGCTTTTTAAAGGTTTATATTAGCTTTGCAAACGCTATTGTAAAATAGGGAAGGCTAGGTAGGTTAGTTAAGTATAGTATAGTAAGTTAGGAGCGTTATAAAAGTTAATAGGCTTATATTTAAATACTATAACATTCGACCTACGCTTTAGCTACTTTACAACTATATTATTATCTGCTATACCCCTTTAGAGCGTTGCATCTAGGCCTATATATCATACCCTAGCCTTCTTTAAAAGAGGCTTTAAGATAATATTAATATTAAACCTATTTATAAGTGCTATATTCCTAAGCTCTAAGTCTCCTCTATTAGTAAGAACCCCTTTTATTAAATGTATACCCCTCTTTCTTATTAGCAGACTTAAGCTCCCTGCCTTTATATAGTTCTAAGGATATGCGATTTTCAATGATCTAAGAATTAGAAGCTCCTTTCGATTAATAAGGTGCGTCGCAGCGCAGTTATTAAGTAGGATTATATTCGAAAGAGCGTAAGGAGCTCTAAGGGTAGAGTATATTCCTAGGGTAAAGTCTTTAAAGAGAGTTAGATTTAAAAGGGCGGCGATAATCTTGGATTTGCCGCTCTTTAAAGCTTTAGTAAATATTCTTTCCTTAAATTGATCTATAAGAGCTTGTTTAATATAGGAGAGCTTAGTATAAAGCTTTCTCTATTCCGAGGAAGCAAGGTTTTCATATATTCTTTTGACCTTATTAAAGCTAGGGAGGTTTTGAAGTGTACCTTCCTTAGCGCTAGTTAAGGCGTATTTTAGCCTATTATACTCCTCTGGGTTTTAGAAGTAATTTTTGACTTAAGGGCAAGGGCACTTTTTAACGCTTCCCTTAAGAGTCTTCTTCGCCTTGCCTTTATTTAGTGCTTTTAGATTAGTATAATCGCCTACTCCTTTAAGTAAGGCATATACTCTAAGGGTTGCCTTTAATAAAGAGCTTATAAGGCTTCGCTTTATTAAGCTTAAGAACTAATTAATATAATAGACTATATCTTTTCTATACTCCAGACTTAGCTTATTATCTCTAATAAGCTTTGCCTAGGTCTGCTAGGACTAAGTAGGAGTCTAATAGTAAACTGATTATAGAAACTTTGTAATCGCAAAGGAGCCTTGAACCTTTAGGATTCTATACATTTATACTTCTTAGTAGATCTCCTTAAAGCTAGCAAGTCAGGTCTTTAAGTCTACTTTACTGCTTTTTATTTTAAAGAGCTTAGTATTATAGTCTTTCCGAATTGACTTTATTATACTAACCTTAGAGGGGGCTAGTCCCTTGCGCAAGTGCTCTACGATCTATTGAATTAATAGTTTCCCCGCTTCCTTATAGTCATATTGCACTGCTTAAAGCAATATAGGGTATACTATCTTAATAATCCAATGGTATAACTAAGTATAGGAGCTCTTATTCCTTTTCTATATTTCTATTATAAGATTTCATTATATTACTGCTATTTTATACTCTAGCTTTATATCTTTAGCTATTATCTTTGCAGGTAGTAGTAGAGCTGGCGTTTATTAATTAGTAGCTTCCTACTATTAGTATAACTTATAATAGCTTTATAATACTCTCTAGTCCTATCCTTCTATAATTTTTTTAAGCTGCGGCGGCTCTATTTCTAGATCTAGCAGATATAAAGCTTCGTTCTTATAGAGTAGAGCTTAGTTTCCTATCTCTATAGTATATAGTTTAGGGTTATTAACCTGTCTTAGCTTCTTTATATACTTCTAAAGGCGTAGAAATTCAGCCTGAAACTTTAGCTTAGCGTACTAAATGCGCTATGACTTCCTATCTTAGAGTATAACTCTACTAGAGCTAAACTCTTGAGCTTCTTTTTACTAGTATTCGCTTATATTGCCTAGGATAGTAGGAAGTATGGTATTAGTTGGCTAGGAGTATTAGAACGTCGAGTCAGGTCGTATAACGCATATAGGCAAGGGAGAATAGATGAAAAGAGTAGTAAAACCTCTTTAAGAAGTCTTTAAATATAATAGATTTTTAATCGTTTGCTCTTAAGAGTTGCAAATAGTACTAATTACTATTGTACTATATTTAAAGGTAGATTCTCAATAGTGGTAGAAGCTTATAAAATTCTACTCTAACTGTATACCTGAGCTCCCTTTATAGAAGTGCTCTGTGGCCACTTTAGGGGTATATTACATAAGCCAGTCCTTAGATGCCTCAGTGCCTGAGGCTCCTCATGGCGCAACAATAGCCTTATCGAAAGGCGCAATATCATACTTTAAAATAGATACTAGGCCTTAGAGTAAGAGTTGCTAGTTTATTAAATTAGTATATAAGTCATTAGTAGTAGTTCCACTTATAGGAGTATCTCTATTAGGTATTAAAGAGGAAAGCTTCTTAGCTTAGATTTAAGCTTAAGCTATCGCAGAAGCTAAAAGCATTCTATCGATAGTCTTAAAGACCTATTCTAATAGTAGTTTGTAGTATTTGCGTTAGGTCTTTTAAGTCTCCTTACATATAAGGTACTTCTTTATTAGGATTTTATATTTATCTTTAATATCTTTATAAGAGGCCTATAAAAGGAGAGCTTTTAATAGATCTCTTAAGGGAAAGCAGGCGTAAATCTATTTAGTTGGAATAGCTATATACTCTTTATATAACCTCGCGTATACTATGCAAAGGTTGGCCGTTTCCAATTCCTTAAGCTCTTATATAAAGGGAGCTTAAGGCTTAGTCTTTATAATTGACTTAAATAGGAGTCTTAGATCGGTAAAAATAGTAATATTATAAAGCTTAGTAAAGAATATATATTTATTAAACTACTTCACCTAGGAGGCAAAGGTATTAAGGCAAGGCTTAGAGATACTTAAAGTATTAGATATATTAAATAGAGTTTAGTAAAAAAAGGTTAGGTATATAAATAGAGTTTATAAATAAGATTCGATTAAAAAATAGAGATTTATTAATTGAAAATAAAGGTCCTTCGAATTGTTATAAATACTCGAAAAGTCGGTTAAGAGCTTAAAGGGCCCTTTAGCCAATTGCATGCAAAGAGAAAGCATATTAAAGTGCTTATAGGGCTTATAACTATAATACAGTCGGCTAAAAGGCCTTCTGTTACGACTTGCTCTGGAGCGTACAGTGGGTCGATAATCGAACGCTGACTGTATTACCTTAAGAGGTACGCTATATAATAAGAAGAAAAGATAAAGGAGAGAGAGTCTCTAGTAGAGCTCCTCCAGAATAAGTACAGGTGCTTTGCTAGCGTGCACATGATCCAGCCACTTTGCTACCTTAGCGTACACCTGACTTTATACACCTAACTAATACGTAATATAACTGTGCATATAATACGGCCGTAATACTACCCCCCCCCTTTGAAAAACTGCGCCTGCGTAATTGTATCCATAGGCGTATTATCCTCTAGGTCCCTATAATCGTCAACTCTATTATTATATGACCTAAGCCAGCTTAATAGTGCCCTTAGTAGCCCTTTAGCCTAAACGTTTTTTAAATAGAAATCTTAAATAGCATATGGCGCCGTTATAGCATTAAAGCATAGGTACTATTTGAGGTCTTTATTAGCTCCTTTCTATTTAATCTAATATTTAAGCTTCTGAGCTCGAATATAAGATCCAATTATTGCTTCTATCTCCCACTCCTCCTATTCTAATAGCACTTTAATTAGGGCAGGAGGTTCCTAAACTTATCTTAGCAAAGGGTTAGGAACATATTTACGCAATAAGTGCGAGTAGAAAATAGGGTAGATCGAACGGAGCGAATTAGGCAATTATAGCTTCCAGCTTTCTCCTAGCTTTTCTAGTACTTTTACTAGGCTGTACTACTTATCGGAGAGCTTCCAGCTCGGCCGATCGAGCTTCTAGTTTTTAGTACTAATTAGTATATCATCTCCTATAGTCTAATCAACTGGCTAGCAGTAGAGGTTTATAAGCCATTTCATTTTAGCCTATTATACTTAAAGAGATGATTAAGCGAATTAGACTACTTTTTAAGCTCTAGTAGCTATACAAAGCGCTATTTCACGATTTACTCTCTTAATTGCTATCTATAAAGGCTTTAAGTTAATTAAATTCTAAGAGGAGCGAGCTTTATAGCCGTTTAGCACTTAGAAAGGGGAAATTTGCCCTAGTGATTCATAAGGCAAGGTCAATTAGGTAATATCTATCAAAGGCAAGAGACGACTCTAATTATCTTAATAGTATAAGTAGAACGGTCTAAAGCGTTATTTTAAGTACTAGTTCATAATCTTAGTTTAGCTATTAATATTAGAGTTATAAGCTATAGTTAGCTTAACCTTTATACCTAGTATCTAATAGAGTTCTTTCCAAAAGGCAAAGACGAATTAAGCGCCTCTATCTAATAGAATTAAGTCGGGCATACTAAAATAGCATATCTAATGAATTAAAAACAACTCTGCAAGGCCTTTTGCATCAACCGTCTTATAGCATAGGATCAATACTACCTTCTTTAATAATCGGTCTATTATTACTAATGCAAAATCGTAGCCGAGTTTATCAAGCGGAAGCTTTATAAAATCCATTATTAAGTATTAGTAAGCTCATTTGGAAATTAGCAAGGGTTATAGGAAACTGGGGGTCTTATTATAATAAGCTTTTATTCTCGAATAACGATAGTTCTAGATATAAGTGCCAATGTTGCTACTAAGGCTTTTCTAATAGTATTTTCTTCCTATTAGAAGTCTTATTTTCCCAATTCTAGCATATGCAATATAAGGTTGCTTATGCATATAATAAATCAAGGCTATCTGCAGTTTAAGAGGTTAGGATAGTATAATAAGTCTACCTTAAAAGAAGAGTTTGCCTTAGCTAAGTTTATAATTGAGGCTATAGCTTTACGCCTTATCTCAGAACTTCTATAGCTTAGGGGAGGTCTTATTAGCTTAAATGACCTTATTAATAATATAGTAGTTTGCTATATTATACTTAACCTTAGACGTCGGGTTGGTAGGTGCTTCTATTAGTAAGATAGGCATAATCGTTACTTATAGGCCAGGCCTAGGAGTGGAATTGCCTCTAGTAACAAGTACTTTTATAAAGAGCTTATTATTAGGTAAGAGCTACTAGTGGCGTAAAGCTCGTTTCCTGGCCTTAAGAGAGGTTAGCTCCTAGTCTTGATATAAGAGTGTATTAGCCAGCGTATTTATCGTACCTATTTAGTATATAATAAAGAAGTTAAAGTTAGCAAAGAACTCCGCCTAGCGAGCCTGCTAGGCTATTAAGTCTTTAACTATTATAAAGTACTTAAGGGCTTTATAATCTATATATATATATACTATTTTCTAAGCCCTAAGTAGCTTTGCCTTATATTAGTAGAATAATTTAAAAATTGCTAAGAGCTCCTTATTATAAATAGGGTAATTTAGCTTAGCATTATTTATAGTCTTTGAGAAGTACCCAATTGGGTAGTAGTTCTTATCTTCCTAGAGTTAAAAGAGTACGCTAGCGACTATTCTATCAGAGGCGTTAGTCTTAAGCCTTATCTACTTTTAAAGGTAATAGTAGTATAAGATCGAGGTTATTTAAAGGCTTGAGTGCAGAGCTTCTTAAGCTTTCTTATAAGTATTATTAAAGTTAAAAGGAACGTTTCTTATAAGAGCTATTAAAGGTTAGCAGATATAACTATAGCTTTTAATAAACCTTTAGTAGAAGTTACAGAACCTTAAGAAGCTCTATATATTATATACATTCTTAGCGTATTTCTACTCTTAAATGATTAAGACCTTATTAAGGTCTACCTTAATTTTATAAACTTTAATAATAAACCCTAAGAACTTAGTCTTAATAACTTTAAATTCGCTTTTCTTAATATCTACTTAAAGGCTATAGTATTAGAGAATTCCTAAGATCTTTTTAATATAAATCTTATAATTAAAGGAGTTTTCTAAGTAGATTAGAATATTATTTAAATAAGTAGAGTAGAAATCGTCGAAGTAATTAAGGAGAATATTATTAATAAACCTTTGAAAGGTAGTAGGCCTATTTGTTAGCTCGAATGGTAAGACCTTGTATTTATAGGTCCTATAATGCGTATAGAAGGTAATCAAGTCCTTAGCGTCAGCTAATATATAGATATAATAGAAGGCTTATTATATATCGATTTTTATAAAGATATAAGCTTTCGATATACGTGTTATTATCTTATTAATAAGTGGAATTAGGTAAGGGTCTTTCTTTATTAAGGCGTTTAATTTCCGATAATTAATATATAGATGTAAGGAGCTATTAGCTTTCTTAATAAAGAGGATTAGGGCTGCCTAAGGGGAACTCGAAGCTTTAATGAATCCTTTATATAGGTTCTTAAGAATATAGCTTTTGACCTTTAAGAGCTATTTGTCGGTAAGGCAGTAGAAGGGTTTAATTATTAAGTTGTTTTCGCTTATTAGCTCGATTTTATAATCTATCCTTAGCTTAGGTTCCGGTAATTAATTAAAGGCCTAGCGATTAAAGACATTTTTAAACTTAGCGTATTAAAGTAGGAGCTTTTAGTCTATTAGCTTATTATTGCTCTTATATTTAGCTTATAGCGCCGAACTAAGGCCAAGGGAGCTAATTTCAGCTTACTTAGCCGATTCTTAATAATTAATCTCTTAGTCTAAATTATAAACTAAGCTTACGAATGTGAACTCTTTAAGCGCCAGTTCCTAAGTTTATATAGCTCGCCTTACCTTAATTATAAAGCGGTAGTAGAGGGCGCCGATCGCTAAGGCTAAGATTAGGCTAATTTAGTAAGCCGTTTTTAAAGGAGCGTTTCTCTTTACTAAGAAAGGGAGCAAGGGGTCTAGTACTCTTAGTAAGGCCTTCTTTATATAATTTAGATCTCTTTTCAAGTCTTTAAAGAAACTGCTATCCTTAAGTCTATAAGAGGCCACTTATAGGCTAGGACTAGGAGTAGAATTCAAGTTTGCAATTTTCACTCGTAGGCTAGGACTAGGAGTGGAATTCAAGTTTGCAGTTTTCACTCGCAGGCCAGGACTAGGAGTAGGATTCGAGTTCGCAGATTTCACTTATAAGCTGGGACTAAGAGTGAAATTTAAGTTATTACTTACTAGCATTAAGAGCTAGGCTTAGGCCATTCTTAGGTCTTTATCCTTAGTATTTATTATAGCTGCTTTATAATCGATATCTTACTAGGCCATTAAGGGTCTTATTAACTATAAGAGATCGATTAATACGCGTTAATTAAAGTAGAGGATAATAGGCATATCCTTAAGCTAAGAGATACTATTTTTCCCCTTTTTATAAGACTATTTAAGGTTATAGTGCTTTAAGAACTTCCTATTAATTAAAACGTCAGTTACTTCTAAGCTTATAATTAGGAAAGGGAAGTTGATTCATTGCCTATTAATTATAAAGGTAAGTAAGACGGCGAATCAAATGGTTTCTTCCTTAAGGCTATTATAGCTAATAGGAATAATTAGTTTAAGTAGTTTAATAAACTTTACCCTAAGTCTTTAAGAGAGCTAGTATACTAAAGACGTCTTAATAATACCGAAAATATTAGCTCTACTATTAATATAGGCAACTGTTTTAATAAATAATCTATTTTAAATTAGTTTTATAAGAACTAAGAACTAGCGGCCGCTTATTAATAGGTAGGAATTAAAATCTAAATCTCTTTATAAATTATAACCTATATTATAGTAGGAGTCTTTACTATAGCTTAGCAGTTTCTTAATAGTAAGTCGTTTTCTATCTTAACTTTAGCTACTATAAACTTGCCCTACTTCTTTAGCTTTAAGTAGTCTATTATATAGTAACTAAGGGTTCTGTAATTATAGCAAAGACTAGACGACGGTTTTAGGCTAGCAGACCTTTCTTAATAAGTCGCCGGCGAAGGAGAATAAGTATAAGGAGCTAAGGAGGTAGCTATAGCAATAGGTCTCTATAACTCCCTTTTTAGTATGCTAAGGACGCGGTCCTTTAAAAGGAAGAACGCGATAGCAGAGGCGACTTTTTAAGTATTATAAGCCTCTTTTTACTTAATATTATAGGCCTCGCGGTCTGCAATAGCTAAGAACTCATTTAAAGTAGTATAATTATTATTCATTTTATACTTCTTTACTTAAAGGTTATTCTTTAAGGCTAAAAAGACCTTTTTATAAATGTTATTAAACTAGCGAGACTAATTGATCTTTCTAATTATAATAAGGATAATAAACTTAAATTAGAACTTATTATATAATAATAAACCTATAGTTAGCCTACTATATTTAAGCTTAATGGACTAAATGTAGTTATAATTAAAGAACCTTTAATTTAAAACCCTAAGGATATTAGTAGTATATATAAACTTACTAGTAAAGATAGGATTTATATATTATAGGATTAGGTTTTAAGCTTTACCTATTATATACTTAAAGTAGGCAATGATTTAGTCCTCTCTTAAAGTAAAGTTACTTAAGTACTTTTAAATAAATACCTTTATAGCTATCTTTTAAGTATTATAAGTAATTTCGCCTTAATAGTTATTAAAATAGGTTTAAAGGTACTTAATCTAATAAGGGTTAATAGCTAGGATTAAAAGTCGGATAATCAAAAGGTAGTAGTCTAAGGGAGGCAGCAAGTCGGCGGTAAGGGACTGAGTATTTTAAAGGCTAGCACTTAAAGAAGAAGGGGCAGTAGCATTATTTTAGAAAGTAGCAGCTATAGCAGCGCTAATAAGGTTCGCGATTTCGGCTTACTAAGCAACTAAGAAGAGAGGGGCCGATATAGTAAAGGTAGATATTAGTTCTTCCTTAACTTCAATCGATAGAAAGGGAGTATTCTAAGAATCCACTCGCAGTTTAGGCCTAGGAGTAAAATCGGTACTAAGGGAGGTTTCTTCCTAAGTAGGCTTAGGAGGAGGAATATCTCTAAGACTAGGATTAGTAATAAGGCCTATAGAACTAGTAGAACTAGTAGTAGTAAGGCCTATAGAACTAGTGGTAGTAAGGCCCGGTAGTAGAAGTGCGGTTAACCTTTCGCTTCTCTTAAGTGGTATAAGATTAGAGGTTATAAGTACTAACTCTCTTTATATTATCTAGTTTAGTCTAAAGGGACCTAATGCTAAATAGTGACCTATTTAAAAGAGGGAAGATTAGTATAAGTAGAGCTGTATATATTCTTAAAGCCTTTTAGTAAAGTATATATTAAGGTATCGTAGGTTTATAGATCTTAAGAAAGAAGGTTTTACTTTAAAATCATATCTCTTTACTAATCAGGAGTTGCAATAAGGTTGCTTAAAGGTATAGTGTAAATCTAAGGAAGTAAGGTCCGAGGATCTAAAGCTTATCACTCTACTAAAGTTGACCTAGTCTTTAATAGTATAGTATAACCTACTAAGGCTGACTAAGTCTTTACGTATATATATAGGTATAAGTCCCTTAGTTTTATACCTGAGTATTTCGAAGGAAGGAGTAAGGAGCTTCGAAGAGGTAAGGAGCTTTAAGGAGTATGAAAAGAGTTATCGATAAGTATGGGTCGATAGGGAGTATAGAGAAGGTCGATAACTTATTCGCAAGGAGGGTTCTTCGAAGAGTCGAGTTGTATTTAAGAGAAGGAAGGAGTAAGGAGCTTCGAAGAGTAAAAGGAGAGTTGTCGACGAGTATAGGTCGATATATTATAAAGTATTTATAAGAAAGGGAGAGAGTTGAAAAGAGAAAAGTTATTATACTACTTTAGGCAGCAGCCTACGCTAGTAAAGTAAGGGCATAGTGAATAATTTTTTCAAATTGAAATTGAAGGTAAAATTCCGTTTGCTAAATAGAGGAGGTAAGGGGTTGGAAAAACGAGCTAATCTTATATTCGAAAGTCGTTTTTCAATTCTCTTTAAAAACTAGATTAGTAAGATCTAAGCGCTATATATAAGTTACTTAAGGCAGTTCATAGTAGAAGTCGAGATTAAGAGTTCGAGTTGCTTAAAGCAGTTCGAAATGACGATTCTAAAGGGGGTTGATATTAAGCTTCTTAGCAAAGGTTGAGTTAATCTTTTCTTATATTACGACTTACTTTAAAGCGTATAATAGGTCGATAATCGAACGCTAACTATATTACCTTAAAAGGTATGCTATATAATAAGAAGAAAAGATAAAGGAGAGAGAGTCTTTAGTAGAGCTCCTTTAGAATAAATACAGGTGCTTCGCTAGTATGCATATAATCCAGCTACCTTGCTACCTTAGCATGCACCTGACTTTGTGCACCTGACCGACACGTGATATAACCGTGCACGTGATGCGGCCGTAACACCTTCATTAGGTCGCTTAAAAGGCTCGCAGAAGTAAGGGAAGATGATTGATTATATTATTCTTTAATATATATATAGTAAGGAGACTTCGGAAAGAAAAGGGAGAGTCTATAACTTAGTAGAGTCATATAAAGAGTCTCCAGAATAAGTGGAGACTCCGCCCATTCTGCACGACAAGTAATTATAGCTATTAGATAGTTTCTAAGTAAGGTTTAGTATATTATAAATATAAGAGAGGTTTAGCTACTAAGCTAAAGGTGAACAGGTAGTATATTAATTAAAGGAAGCAAAAGAAGGATTGTCTTAATTATCGCATCGCTTATTGTGCGCAGCAAAGGAAATAGAAGGAGGTAAGTCGAAGTCCATAAAGTACTAAAGGCGCGTAGGTAAACTGGAGGAGTATCGTTCTAATGCTAGGGTTTTCTCAATTAACCTAAGGATACCTTTAAAGGCGTTTCAAAGGTTATCTAAATCCCTTTCTTAATCGATTAATTATTAGTATATAGAACTTAGCTTATAGCTATACCTATTGCGCTCGTCTGCTATAAACGTAAGGCGTACTTATAAAGAGTCTAATTCGGCTTATAATATAATGACTTTAGGGCTATTATCGTCAGCTGGTAAGGAGTTGGTAGGAAAGGTACTAGGGGTAATACTAGCACCTCCTTAAAGGGGAGAGCGAAGGGTCTTTAAGGACCTAGTAATAAAGGGAGCTATTCTTCAAGCTTATAGCAGGAGCTTAGTATAGGCCTTCTAGTATATTATTATACTTATTAGAGTTTCAATCGACTACTAGGAATAAACTGAATAGATATTATAATACTATCTCTAGCAAAGCGAAAGAGTTATTAATAATATAACAACTAAGAGTATAACCTCTGCTTAATACTAGTATATATATAAGTTATATAGCAATGCTAATAAAACGTCTTAATAATAACTTAAAATCAATAACTATAGAGCTTAAAAGGAGTAGAGGAGCGAAGTATATATATATAAAGGAAAGCGGGTCACGCGCCAAGGCGTAGCCGAACCGGGTACCAACCAGGGTACAACCCACACATAGTGACAATCCGTCACAAATCCAACTTAGCTAATATAGCTATGATTTCATAATCAATAGTTGCCTTAAAGGGTACGCTACATAAGTATAATTTAAGATAAAGAAGAAAGAACTCGTCGTAGAGCTCTCCTTTAGGATAAATACAGGCTCTTACCTAGCGCGTAGTAGCATATGACCTGCACGTGCTTTGGTCAGCCGCATTAAGTCAGATGCAAGAAACGTGACCTCCTATAAGCGCGTGGCAAATCCCTTACATCTAAAGAATAACTAAATAATATGTAGCAATAAGGTTCTCTGATAGTAAACTTGATAGTAGACTAGAAGAGGGCACGAAGAAGTATGAGGTGCAAACGACGATATTAGATGTCTTGATTCATGAGAGCTCTCTAACTACGAGCTATTTAACAAGGGCTGCCACTAAGTCATGTGGCAAGTCATATGACATATCATGTGTATGATATGTCATGTGACAGATCATGTGACAAACATGTGACGGGCATACCAAAAAAAAATCACCCCTTAATGGAAGTGGAAAAAAAATCACCCTATAATTGAGGTGCAAAAAAAAAAATCACCCCTTAATCGAGGTGCAGAACCTTCATATTTAATAATTTGATAAAGTCGGTGTGGTTGGAGCTATTTAAGCTCTTAGTAAGGCTGTCGGCGGCGTTATCTTTAGTATTCGTATACTAAAGGTCTAAATGGCCTTTCCGAAGCTCTTGCCGAATATAATAGAACTTGATATTAATATGCTTTATTCTCTAATAATATTCGGGGTTTTTAGTAAGATAAAGGGCTCTCTAGTTATCGCAGATTATCTCAACTTTAGTAGCATCGTCGCTATTATAGCCTATTTCCTTAAGTACCTAGCGTATCTAAGAGGCCTTTTATGCAAATTTGCATATAGCGATATATTCTACTTCTATAAATAAGAGAGCGATAATAGTCTATCGCTTAAAGGAGGCAGTAATTATGCTATTATTAAGGAAGAAGACAGCCCTAGAATAGGAGGCTCTAGTTCCTCTATTACCTGCCTAGTTAGAATCGCAATAGTTGTACAATTTCTAAAGCTCTAGGTTAGTTATTTTACTTCTAAAGGTAGTATAATAGAATTGCATTCCTTGCAAGTATTATAAAACTCGTTTTAAAGCTACTATATATTATAGCAAAAGGTTAATAAGGAATTTGCTAAGAATAGAGCAGTAGTATAGTATATCCTAACGCATATAGTATATAAGGTACTATAGAGAACCGCAAATCTCCTAGTATAGCTTCACTTCCTATAGAATAGCTTAGCCTTCAAATTTGACTATATGAACTTTATAGCTATTGGCAAAAGGCGTTAGTATGCTTTTGCAATTAGTTATATAAAAACGTTTAAGAACCTTATTAACGTAGGCGTCTTAATAAAGCGAGATCGTTTTATTTTATCGATCTTTAACTATATATACTCTTAAGAAGTAGTTAGCCAGTTTACTACTTATAATTTCGAAGAGGTTGCGAAGATCTCTTTTAAACTTATTATATATATTACCCTTCTTTGCTACTATAAGGAAGTCGTTAACGTAGGTAATAATAAGAATCTAAGAGGCGCAGTTAATATATACGTAATTATTAGTATCAAAAGGTTGAAAATCGAGCTTTTGCAACTTAGACTATAGCTTTTCTTACTATAATTATAAAGATTGCTTTAAGCTATATAAGGCCTTAAGAAGCTTAAGATAGTAGTCTTAAAGTAAAAGAACGACCTTATCTTAAGTATATCTAAGAGATAACTTGATATAGATATTAGAGTCAGCTTCTAAATTAAGGAAAGCTGTTTTAATATCGAACTGATCTAGCTCAAAGTTGTATAGCGCTATAAGCGCAGTCGCAATCTTCTAGATTGCAGATTTGCATATTTTAGCAAAAGTCTAGTCGTAATCTTGACCTTATTATTATATATAGCCTTATATAACGAATCTGACCTTCTATTAGGAGATTTCCCTATTTTAGTCTTTTTTTATTTTAAAGATAAGCCTTAATCTAAGTACTCTATTATCTTTAAAGAGTTCTAAGCGTTTTACTACTACCTATATATTCTTATAAGTAAGGGAATTATACTTAAAGTTGATCGCAGATCGCTATTTATTAGTATTAAAGCAAGAGAGGGCTTATTCAACTGTTTTTAGGTCATTTAGGTATAGAGAGTCGAGTAAGGCCATATAGAAGGTGTCGTGCAGAATGTGCGGAGTCTCCACTTATTCTAGAGACCCTCCATGTGACTCTGCTAAGTTATAGACTTTCCCTTTTTCTTTCCGAAGTCTCCTTACTATATATACACTAGAGAATAATATAATTAATCATCTTCTCCTACTTCTGCGAGCCTCTTGAGTGACCTAATAAACGCCCTTCAGCCGACTGCACTATAGTTATAAGTCCTATAAGTACTTTAATATACTTTCTCTTTATATATAACCGGCTAAAGGGCCTTTTAAGCTCCTAACCGACTTTTTAAATATTTATAACAACTTAAAGGACCTTTATTTTCAATTAATAAATCTCCATTTTCTGATCGAACCTTATTTGCAAACTTTATTTATATACCTAACCTTTTTACCTAACTCTATTTAATATATCTGACTCTTTAAGCATCTTTAAGCCTTACTTTAATACTTTTGCCTTTTAAGTAAAGTAGTTTAGTAAATATATATTTTTTACTAAGCTTTATAATATTACTATTTTTACCGATCTAAGACTCCTATTTAAATCAATTATAGAGACTAAGCCTTAAGCTCCCTTTATATAAGAGCTTAAGGAATTGGAAACGGCTAACCTTTGCATAGTATACGTAAGGTTATATAAAGAGTATATAGCGACTCTATCCGAATAGATTTACGCCTACTTTCCCTTAGGAGATCTATTAAAAGCTTCTCCTTTATAGGCGTTTTATAAGAATATTAAAGATAAATATAAAATCCTAATAAAGGAGTACTATATATATAAGGAGACTTGAAAGACCTAACGCAAATACTATAAATTACTCTTAAAATAGGTCTCTAAGACTATCGACAGAACGCTTTTAGCTTTTGCAATAGCTTAAGTATAAATCCAAGCTAAGAAGCTTTCCTCTTTAATACTTAATAGAGATACTCCTATAAGTAAAACCTTTACTAATAACTTATATGCCAATTTAGTAAACTAGCAACTCTTACTCTAAGGCTTAGTATCTATTTTAAAGTATGATATTGCGCCTTTTAATAAGGCTATTCAGTCTTAAACGAGGCTCTAGTACTGCAATATATTACGCTAAGGCAAGACTAAAAGAACTAATACTTAATAGTAGATCTAGGAGTAGTAGGAGGCGTACTGCTTAATAGAATAATATAATCTTCTTAAGATTAAAAGGAGACTAGAAGTAATTGACTTTTTAGACTTAATTATAGTAAAGATTAATCTAAGTTAAGCGATTCGCTTAAAGGAGGAAATAATTACTAATAAGTAAATAGGAACCTTATATAAGTACAACCTAATGCAGCTAAGCCGCGCCTTAATAGGTATTAAATCTAATAAAGCAATTAATAATAAAGGGCTAGCAGTTTTTACTATTTAAGAGTCTCTCTTAAATGCTAAAACCCCTTCGTAGGCTTTAGCTAGTAGCTCCTAAAGTTATTCTACAAGCTTTAAAAGGGAGATCAGGCCTAAGTACCTTTATAGAGGCTTTAAAAATCACTATTAAAAGCCCTAGGACTATTAGAAACTTGTTGCGCCATAAGGAGCCTCAGGCACTAAGGCCTCTGAGGACTGGCTTATGTAATGTACCCCTGAAGTGGCCACGGAGCACTTTTATAAAGGGAGCTCAGGTATATAGTTAAAGTAGAATTTTATAAGCTTCTACCACTACTAAGAATCTACCTTTAAATATAGCATAATAGTTATTAGCACTATTCGCAACTTTAAGGAGCAAACGATTAAAAATCTACTATATTTAAAGACTTCTTAAAGAGGTTTCACTACTATTTTCATCTATTCTCCCTTATCTATATGCGTTATACGACCTAATTCGACGTTCCAACGCTCCTAGCCAACTAATACCATACTTCCTACTATCCTAGTCAATATAAGCGAATACTAGTAAAAAGAAGCTTAAGAGCTTAGCTCTAATAGAGTTATACTCTAGGATAGGAAGTTATAGCGCATTTGGTATGCTAAGCTAGAGTTTTAAGCTGAATTTCTACGCCTTTAGAAGCATATAGAGAAGCTAAGACAGGTTAATAACCCTAAATTATATACTATAGAGACGGGAAACTAAGCTCCGCTTTATAAGAACGAAGCTCTATACCTACTAGATCTAGAAATAGAACTGCCGCAGTTTGAAAAAATTATAAAAGGATAGGACTAAAGAGTATTGTAAAGCTATTACGAGTTATACCAATAGTAGGAAGCTACCGATTAATAAACGCCAGCTCTACTACTACCTGCGAAGATAATAGCTAAAGACGTAGAGCTAAAGTACAAAATGGCAGTAATATAATACAATCTTATAGTAGAAATGTAGAAAAGGAATAGGAGCTCTTATACTCAGTTATACCATTGGATTATTAAGATAGTATACCCTATATTACTTTAAGTAGTGCAATATAACTATAAGGAAGCGGGGAAACTATTAATTTAATAGATCGTAGAGCACTTGCGCAAGGAACTAGCCCCTTTTAAAGTTAGTATAATAGAGTCAATTCGGGAAGACTATAACAATAAGCTTTCTAAAATAAAGAGTAGCAAAGTAGAACTAAAGACCTAGCTTGCTAGCTTTAAGGAGATCTATTAGGAAGTATGAATATATAGAATCCCAAAGGTTTAAAGCTCTCTTGCGATTATGAAGTTTCTATAATCGGTTTACCGCTAGGCTCCTACTTGGTCTTAGCAGACCTAGGCAGAGCTTATTAGAGATAATAAGCTAAGTCTAGAGTATAGAAAAGATATAGTCTACTATATCAATTGGTTCTTAAGCTTAATAGAGCAAAGCCTTATAAGCTCCTTATTAAAGGCAACCCTTAGAGTATACGCCTTGCTTAAAGGAGTAGGCGATTATACTAATCTAAGAGCATTAAGTAAAGGCAAGGCGAAGAAGACTCTTAAGGGAAGCGTTAAAAAGTGCCCTTGCCCTTAAGTCAAAAATTACTTTTAGAACCCAGAGGAGTATAATAGGCTAAAATACGCCTTAACTAGCGCTAAGGAAGGTACGCTTTAAAACCTCCCTAGCTTTAATAAGGTTAAAAGAATATATGAAAACCTTGCTTCCTCGGAATAGAGAAAGCTTTATATTAAGCTTTCCTATATTAAACAAGCTCTTATAGATCAATTTAAGGAAAGAACATCTGCTAAAGCTTTAGGGAGTAGCAAATCCAAGATCATCGCCGCCCTCTTAAATCCAGCTCTCTTTAAAGACTTTACCTTAGGAATATACTCTACCCTTAAAGCTCCTTATACTCTTTTAAATACAACCCTACTTAATAACTGCGCTACGACGCACTTTATTAATCGAAAGGAGCTTCTAGTTCTTAGATTATTGAAAATTATATATCCTTAAGACTATATAAAGGTAAGGAGCTTAAGTCTGCTAATAAGGGAAAGGAGTATATATCTGATAAAAGGGGTTCTCGCTAATAGAAGAGACTTAAAGCTTAGGAACGTAGCGCTTATAGATAGGTTTAATATTAATATTATCTTAAAGCCTCTTTTAAAGAAGGCTAAGGTATAGTATATAAGCCTAAACGCAACGCTCTAAAGGGGTATAGTAGATAATAATATAGTTATAAAGCAGCTAAAGCGTAGGTCGAATATTATAGTATTTAAATATAAGCCTATCAACTTTTATAACGCTCCTAACTTGCTATACTATACTTAACTAACCTGCCTAGCTTTTCCTACTTTATAACAGCATCTGCAAAGCTAATACAAACCCTTAAGGAGCAGCATATTCCTAAGAGCTAGGAACGATTCGGCAGATATTTGGCACCTTCGATCAGGCTATCTAAGAGCAGAGGCGCTTAAGAAGCTTATATTAAACGCAAAGGGGATAAAGATCAAAGGGAAGCTATAAATCAATTATAAAGCTTGCGCTTAAGTAAAAGCTAAGCAAAAGCCTTTTAAAAGAGAGTCAGATTTTAAAGCTCTAAGACTGTTCTTTAGGTGCTCTTAAGACCTATTTGACTATAGTACGTTAAGCCTCTCCTTAGAAAGCTGGCTTCTTTTAATTAAGGATGAATTTAATAAGAAGTTATTTAAATATACTCTACTTTATAAGTCCTTAACGCTAGTTCTAAAAGCTCTTCAATCTTTTAAAGTATAGGTAAAGCGCTATTACTGCCTCTTTCTATATATTTTAAGGAGCAATAATAATACCTTAGTATTTCCCTTATAGGAAGTATCGAAATATAAAGAGTAGGAGAAAGCTAAAGGCATAGAGGTAGAAGTTACTCTATCTTATACTTATAAACCAAATAGAGCTTTCGAAAGAGTAAGAGCAAAGATTATTAAAAAGGCACTTACTATACTAATCTCTACTAACCTCTTAAAGCACCTATGGCCTAAAGTCGTACTAGCTATAATATACTTTTATAATATCGGCCTATTAAAGCGCAAGAGATAGAAGAGTCTAAATAAGGTGCTTTAACTTTAATTTAAATAATACTTTAGGTAGTATGATCCGCAGATTACTATAAAGCTTACTACCGATTTAAGACTAGAATAGGAGGGTATAAAAGCGTATAAAGCGCGCGCGTACCTATTAGCAAAGGAAAGGGAAGCTTTAAAGAATAAAAGAGCTTTTAAAACTATACTATAAGGGCATATTAGATACTTAGTTAGTTATTATACTATTAATATATATAGGATCTAAGTGCTTAAGCTCCGAAAGGTTATAATCTCTTAAAATATCAAGTTCGATAAGTCTAAATTCTACTTTAAAGAGTATAAAAAGGTAGCTGGCCATCTGCTCCTAATTATTAAAGAGATTGTGCAAATGATTAAAGAGGAGGAAGAGGAAGCTTAAGACGCTAAGTTAATTATTAAGAATATAAAGGGAGCTTTAGATAAGCAGCCTATAGATAACCTAATAGGAGGTAAGCCTATTAATCTTTTACTAATAGAAGCTTTAAGCTCAGATCTATCAAAGGCTCTTATCCCTTATAAGGCTACTTATAGCATTTCTACCCTAGCTACTTAGGAGCAGCTGCCTAATAGCAAAGGGTTAGACGCTTTAAGACAACTATTAATAGTTAGGAGGAGCGTCGAAAGCGATATTATAAATGCCAGTTCCGCTAGGGAGCGCAATACTAGGCCTCTAGTTGCTATACGGACTAAGTAATCGCAAGGGCAGGAGCAGGCCCCTTAATTACTAAAAGCTCTACTATAGGCAACTAGTAAAGAAGCACGCCAGCTCTTACTAAAAGCACCGATCGATCGAAAGCTATGCTAAGATATAGAAGCTCTTAAGGGTAATACCAAAAGAGGGAGCTCTTTAAAACTAATAAAAGCTTAGCTTAAAGTACTTAATATAAGGGCCTTCCGAAAACGCAAGAAGCCTAATAAGGAGTAGGAAATGGTACCTATACTGCTCTGTAGGTTGAAAAGGAGAAGAGGAAGCGGGAATACCATATATATAACGTATATTAAGGATCTCCTATTAGCCTTCGAAGAACCTAAAATATATTAGTTAAAGTAGGTAAATAGCTTTATATCGACTTTCTAACTAAGTCAGAAGCCTGCGAGAACTAATAAAGAAGAGTATAAAGCGGTATACTACATTATTACTATAGCAACTTAATCTAAAAGCTTTAAAGGAAACTCTACCCTTTTAATCCCACCTTAAGATAAGCTTCCTAAAGCGCTAACTTATTAAAAGGAGCTTGCAAATCACCCTTTTAAAGAGCAATTTAAAGAGGGAGCTAGAACTAAGATTAGGAACTTAAAAGCGCGCAATTGCTAAAGAGTAATCGATAGAAGCGAGGCTACTATAAGGCCTATACTACTAAAGTGGGTCTTTAACTATAAGCTAAACTCCTCTAAGGAGATTAGCCGCTTTAAGTCAAGAATAGTAGTAAGAGGAGATCTTCAGAAGAAAGCTTCTATTTTCTCTACTTATACTACGATACTTGTATTAAGATCTTTTAGGGTTATAATAGTAATAGCTGCTAAATTCGATATAGAGCTTTAATAGTTCGACGTTATCAATGCCTTTATAAATGCTAAGAGAGACCCTTAGAGCACGCCAGTTGTTTGCTTCTTACTAGATAGTTAAAAGCAGAAAGATAAGGTAGTAGAGCTCGATCGCGCCTTATATAGCCTTCGAGACTCCCTAGCGCTTTAGTATAGGGATTTCACCAGTATTCTAAAGTCTTTAAAGCTTACCCCTCTTAGTAAAAAGCCTTATATATTCATTAATAAGGACAGGACTGTGTTTATAGCCTTTTATATTAATAATATATAAGTAATATACTACTCCTCTTATGCAAAAGAAGCTTAAAAGACTATAGAGGGACTGCGCGAAGCATACGAATTAACAGCTATAAGAGATATTAAGTAGTTCTTAGGGGTGAGAGTCTCTTAAGATAGGAAGTAGGGCACGATTACTCTACTCTATAACGCTTATATTAAGAAGATGGCAAAGAGGTTCAGCCTTAATATAGGGCGTTTCCTTAGTACGCTGCTCTCCTACTTTGAACTTAAAAAGAACTATAAAACAGCTCCTTACTTGAGAATTAAGGAGTTCTAGGAAAAAGTAGGCTCCGCCTTATATATAGCTATTATACTACGCCTAAATATAGCTTTTATAGTCGCCCAGTTATCTCATTTTTATATAAACCCAAGCTCCGAATACCTTAAAGCTATTAATTAGACAATTCGCTACCTTTTTAGTATACGCTTCCTAGGAATCACTTATAGTCGATTTAGTAGATCAAATAACTTAATAGTATCGTCAGATGCTTCCTTTGCAAATAATCCAGAGATAAGGCGCTCCTCCTACGGTTTTATTATATTTCTATTTAAAGGAGCAATTATTTAAAAAGCCTTAAAGCAACCGATAATTACTACTTCTACTATAGAGGCTGAGCTCTTAGGAGTAGCGCATATAGCGAAGGAGATGATGGCTTTAAAGAGGTTCTTTAAGGAAATAGAGCTTAAGGTAGAAGCTCTATAGTCTATATTTTATAATAATTAATAGACAATACGGCTTATTATAAGAGACTCTTAAAGTATTTCTATAAAGCTCTGATATATTAATATATATAATATATAGCTATAATAGGAGTACTAAAAAGGGAGCTTTTAAGTGGCCTATCTCCCTACTAAGGATATATACGCTAATAGCCTTATTAAAAACCTTCCTTAATAAAAGTTTAAAAGCTTTATTAAGCTTTTGAACCTTTAAGACGCAAGAGGTCTAATCGAGAAGCTAGCATTTTAAATGCTCTATAATCCTTTTATATCTCCTTTATAAATAGCAAGTAGGAAGGAAGCGCAAGATAAGGTTCAATTTTCCTTATACTAATATATAAAAAGGCTTAAAACCAACTCCCTTAGATAATCAAAACCTCTAATAGCTCTGTAAATAATATAAGGGCGCGTCCCTGCTAAGAAGCAACCGACTCCTTTAGTGGCACAGCCTTAGGAGCCGCTTAAAGAGCAACGCTGGGAACAACCATAGGTACGCCCTAAGCTGCCGCAGGGGCAAGAGCCTTAAAAGCCTCTATAAGGCAGGCAGTAAGGCCAAGAGGTGCTATAATCGGCGGCAGGAGCTCCTAAGCCACTAGTTCTAAGAAGCTATTAGCTATAGTACGAAAAAGCTTATAATTAATATACCCTCTAACGATACTACCTCCTCTATCTCTCTTTAGTGCGCCTTCCGAAGCTCCTCTCTTACCTTCCTCTTAGTAGCAGCAAGGCCCTAAACTACTTATTAGTGGCAAACCACTTAAAGGGAGCTTGAGAATATACTGCGGTATTACTGTCGTTCTCCTCTAATAAGAATACGTAATCTTCCTACGCCTCTAAAGCGCTAATAGGAAGCTCTTAATACGCGTAGCCTCCCTTTGCATAACGAAAGCAGCATACTCCTACTATACTATTAAAGCATACGCCAGCCGACTTCCTAGCTAAGAAGCTCTAAACGCACCCCTTATATAGTATATTCCTTATTAGCCTCTACTCTAGCTTGCGGCGGGAGGAGGGAGCTGCAGAGGGGACCGCCGGTATTCTAAGAACTACGGCCTAAGGGGTAGCGGGGAGAGGAAGGGGCGCGCTCCCTCTTAAGGGTATTACTATATCAAATATCTTAGGCGCGTTATTATCCTCTTGCTATCTACCGCGCTAAGAAGCTTTAAGTTATATTTGAGTATAACGACTTTGCTATAAGGCTATTAGTAGGAGTAAGGGAGCATAATTAGGAAGCGTATAGTAGTAGCCCTAGTAGGGCGCTCCTTAGAGTTATTATTACTATTCTCCATTTTAAAGTAATTATTTGAAGAAGTATAAGAAAGGAAAGCTTTATAAAGGAAAACGCGTACTTTTATAGGCGCGCTGCCTTTATTGACTTTCCTTTATCACCTGATTTAGCTTCTATTCTATAGAAGAAGCACTTGGAACGCGCTTCCTCTTTCATTTATTACAGCTTTATTAAGCAATTTTCATTATTCTAAAAGCTAAGGAGCATAATAAAGGAGTCTTATATACTAGATCTAGCGCTAATTATAGCTAAGCCTAGCTAAGAGCTGCTTCTTACCTAAGGGGTATATTGCGCCATAAGGAGCCTTAGGCACTAAGGCCTCTAAGGACTGGCTTATATAATGTACCCCTGAAGTGGCCACGGAGCACTTCTATAAAGGGAGCTCAGGTATACAGTTAAAGTAGAATTTTACAAGCTTCTGCCACTACTGAGAATCCACCTCTAAATACAGCACGACAAAACCGTTATATGCTATAGATAGGCGCAAGGAAAATATAAAGGTTCTCCCTTTGCAAAAGGAGGTCCTACGAATACAAAAGGCATTAAACGCAGGAGACTAGTTCAAGGGTCTTTAAGCATGGCTTAAGGAGAATGATATTGCGGTAATAGCAATTGATAAATTTAAAGGAAAGGCTTTAGCCTTTAGAGAGGATAGTTTAAGCAAAAGGGAGAACTTACCAATCTTTATAATAATAGATCCCTTTGCCTTTAACGCTTTTAAAGAATCGTTTAATATCTACTACCTTTTTAAGCTAAAATGCTACTTGCTCTCCTTAAGTACGCTCTTTAATAATTGCGTAGCTACTTATATTATTAATTCGAAGGATTTACTTATTATAGGCACCTTTAAGCCTTTTGGCAATTTATAGTAATATATTAAAGTAGGTACTTTAAGACTCTTAATTATTAAAAGAGGTAATAGATATATAGCAGACTCTCTTTTATAGTATAATAGCTTCTTTATAAGGATAACGCTTTGCAATATTACTATTATAAAGGAGTTTATTATTAATATTATCTTAAAAAGGCTCCTTGCAAATAAGGTTTTTTAATACTTTAGGGTAGACCTCACTTTATACTTTAAGAGTATTAGAGATTTTATAAAGTAAGTTTAATTAAAGCGTTACTATAATCTTATTTTCTTTAAATATAAGCCTATTAATTATTTAGATCTTTTAAATATACTTTAATATGACTTCTCTACTTTAATAGCGTTTCCTATAGATAAGACGATACTTTATAATAGGTTCTAGTCTAATTATATACCTATTAAGGTATAGGATAATAATACATATACTTAGTACCTTTGCGCTAGCCACTTAGGCGCAGACGCTCTTTAAGCGCTAGTCAAGTGCGCTAAGGGAGTAAAGATCAAGGGAATATAAAGGCTAAAGTGCCTTATATATATAGTAGCGTCTGCTAAGCAAGTTATTTCTTGCGCTACCTTTAAGAACTGATCTTTAAGGCCCTTCTTTAGGATCTCCTAGGATCTCTTTGACTTTTTAAACAACTTATATAATAGCTGCTTATAGGTTCTTTTAATTAAGGATAAGTATAGTAGTATACTTTAGACGTTCCTATTAAGATCGAAAGGCAAAGATATAATTATAAAGGTACTCTAGGCCTTTGAAGTATAAGTGAAACGCTAATATAGGCTTTTAATTTGCAAGATTAGGCAAGATAATAATACTTTAGTAATCTCCTTAAGGGAAGACTCTCTTATAGAGTATTAGAGATAGGTAAAAGAGGAAGGAATCGATTTAAAGCTTACTCTTACTTATATATACTAATCTAATAAAGGCGTAGAGCAAGTAGGAAGGGAGTTAATTAAACGCTCTATTAAAATAAGGATTTACGCTAGGCTTTTAGTAAGCCTTTGGCCAAAGGTTATAAAGGCTGCTATATACCTTTATAATATCTCCTTACTCGCTAAGAAGAAGATAATCTTATTAAGTAAGGCTCTTTATAATTAGTTTAAATAGTATTTTCGATTCTATAAGCTACTGCTTATTAAGCAGATAATAGTAAGCTTAAAGCTTAACTAGAGTCATATTTATATATATAGCGCTTGCGTATACCCTTTAATTAAGGAGAAGGAGGCAGGAAGGGACCGCTGAACCTTTAAAATTGAACTATAAGGGCACTTAAGTTACTTAATTAGATATATTACCTTTAATATTTATAGAATCTAGGTTCTTATACTTTAGTAAGTAATAACGACTTATAATATCGAATTTGATAAGTCTCTCTTTTATAGTCCAGAAGCTAAGTGCGCAAACCCTATATTGCGCTAGGAACTTAAGATAACCCTTTAATTGATTATAGAAGGAAAGGGAGCTTAAGATACTAAGTTCGAAGGCATTTTTAAGGAATTAGAGCTTATTGCAAGGCCGAATGCAATCGCTATAAAAGAAGCTACTATATAGGAAGAGCCTATATTATAGACTAACGTTACTCTATAGCCTTTAATTAATAATATAGAAGGCCTTAACTTAAATCTAAATTCTTTAAAAGACCTATTTAGAAACTTAAAGGTAGAAGTAAGCGAATTAGAAGCCACTTTGCCAGTATTTAAAAAGGCAAATAGCAATTAAAGCTTAAGGGTGATAATTCCTTATAAAGGCCCTACTAAAGAAGGAACTATAGACGACTTTAAAAGAGTCTTTAAAGATAAGTTTTATAAAGCGATCGGCAGATCTTTAGCTACTATTCTATATAAGAATAAAGATGGCTTAAGGGCTTTAAGATAGAGTTTTCAATTATAAAAGTAAGCCTTAATAAACTCTAATAGAAGGCTAAAGGCACTATTACTAAGATTTAGGAAGAGCTTTAATAGTCTTATAAGAAGCGACTTAATAAGAGGAGCAAGCCTTAATAATATAATACCTTAAGTTATAATACTAGCTTAAAGACTATAGGCTTAGGAGATAGAGCTACTTAGACTTTTAAAGGAACCTTTAGTAATAATAAAAATAGAAAAAGAGACTTATAAAGAAAAGCGTAAGGAGGAACTCCCTCTTCTTAAGCAAAAGAGGATAAGACGCTTAAGCGTTAAGTAATAAGAGACTTTAAAAGTGTATACTACTACTTTAAAGTATATACTTTCTTAAAGTAATATTAATTTACCTTGCTCTTTATATATATAAGAGTTTATATTAACCTTTTAAGCAAATAAACAAATAAAAGAAGATAGGAAGGACTATTTAATAGTTTATATAGTTATTAAAGCTATAGTTAATAGTTAGGCAAAGGATAGAGCGTAGTCTCTTAACCGCCTATAGTACTAAGGCTCTTTACTAAAGCCTTCGAAAGGATGGCTAGACTTAAAGAAGTACCCTTTTAGCAAACGATTTAAAGAAGGAAGGCACTAGGAGATTAGGAATTTAGAATCTCAGAGTTGCTAAAAAATCGTATAAAGGGACTACTCAAAGCCTCTACCGATACTATTAAAATAGGTTTTTACTTATAAGGTTAATAGCTCTAGTAAGCTTTTAAAGTGCCGATTATAGCTAGTTATATAAAGGGATCTTTAAAATAAAGCTTTAATTTGCTCAACCTATATAGCTATACTTATAGCAAGGTCTTTTAAAGTACTAATAGCACTTACTATATACTTTAATATAGAAGTAAAGCAGTTCGATATTATTAATACGTTTATTAATGCTTTTAAAGACCTAAGGAGTGCTTTAGTCATATGCTTCCTATTAGATGGCTTTAAGCGCCTTAGTATAGTAGTAGAACTGGACCGCGCGCTCTATAAGCTAAAAGACTCTTTAATACTATAGTATAGGAACTTTGCAAGAACGCTTAAAGGCCTTTAACTTAAGCCATTAGGCGAGGAGCCTTGTATTTTTATAATAAAGGATTATATAGTCTTTATAGCATTTTATATTAATAATATTCAAGTGTTATATAAGGCCTTTAACCTAGGTCAGGCGACTTATCTAATTAAAGACCTAAAGAGGGCATACGAGCTTATAGTTATAGGAGATATCTCCTAGTTCCTTAAAGTAAGGATTATTTAAGATAAAAAGGTAAAGAGGATCTCTTTAATTTATAATACTTATATTAAGAAGATCGCTTAAAAGTTCGGAGCTAATATAAGGAGAGTGCCTAGTACTCTATTACTAAAGAAGGAGTTTATTAAGAACTTAAGGCAAGCTTCTTTAAACAAGGTAAAGGAGTATTAAGAGAAAATAGGCTCTATTCTTTATATAGCGATTATAATACGCTTAGATATTGCATTTATAGCCTTTTAACTGTCTTTCTTCTTAATTAATCCAAGCTTTAAGTACCTTTTAGCTATAGATTAGACGCTTTAATACTTATATAGCATACACTTCTTAGAAATTGCCTATAGCTTTAAGGCTAAGGAATACTAATTAGTCGCATCTTTAAATGCTTCTTTTAAAAATAATCGAAAGACCTATAGATCCTCTTAAGGATATATCTTCTTTCTATTTAAAGGACTAATTATTTAAAAAGCGAATCGCTAAGCGACTATTACGCTCTCCTTTATTAAAGTAGAACTCTATAATATAGTTTCTATTATAAAGGAGATAATAGCTATAAAACGCCTCTTTAAGGAGATTCGCATAGACTCCCTCTTTAAATAGAATATATATTGCAATAACTAATAGACGATTCGGCTAATTATTATAAAGAATAAGAAGATTAAAATAAGCCTTTGATATATTAAAATCAGTAATATATAGATCTGCTAAAAGTACTAAAGAGGAAGCTTTTAAATAATCTACCTCCTTATTAAGGAGATATATATAAATAGGCTTATTAAGAACCTAAACCACTAGAAGTTTAAAAGATTCATTTATTTATTAAATCTTTAAAGCTTTTAAATAATCGTTTAATAACTTATACTTATTAGTAAATAGTCACTTATTATTAAGAGACTTATACTTATAAGCTCTTACTCTTTTATAATTATATTCATTTGTTTTCTCTTATAAAGCATATTATAAAAGCTTTTCCTTTTTTGAAAATATAAAATAGGTAATATTCCTAAGCTGCTATTATAAGGCGCGACCCTCTCTTAGATTCTCTTAGCTAAGGCTAGGAGCTAAGACGCTATAGCTAAGAGCTCTATATAGATCTCCTTTTAAAAGAGGCCTACTAGTACTCCCTTGGCCAAAGGCCTGCCGGCGAATATACTAGCAATAGCAAGGGCAAAGGCAAGGGGTGCGGCAGAGGCGAGGACAGGCGCGGCAATAGCAAGGGCTAAGGAGACAAAGGGAGATATAAAAGGGTCGGCGGCGGCAGCGGCAGTAGGGATAGGAATAGCGGCAGCAGCAAGCAGGGGGAATAGGGCGGCGGAGGACGGGCCGGCGGCGAATGCAAACAGGATGCTAAGAGTAAAGGAGGTAGTAGTACTACTACTCGCAGGAGTAGCAGGCCCTCCTAGTACTAGAGTCTAATTGCTCCTATCTTTTAAAATCAGCTTAAAACTTAATAAGACTTAATAAACGTATTATAAAAGCTCTAAAGCGCACCCTTTACTATATTAAGCAGTAGTGCCACCTCCTTTTTAAAGGCACTGCAGGCGCAAGTCGATATAATAGCCTTTTAAAAGGCAAAGAGAGGGCCGCTGGCCTACTAGCAGCTATTACTTAATATAGTATAATAGATGTAATATATACTAAAGGTACTATTAAAGTATTAATAATTAAGATTACTAATGCTCTTATATATAATATAGCGCATATACGCATTATTATATTCTATTATAGGCTCTGGTATATAATACGCAATAGGGGCAGGGCTCTTAAGTAGCAGCAGCAGTAGCAGCGGCAGCAGGGGCGGTAAGGACGGCGGCGGCGGCTTATTGCTTAATAGGCGCTAGGACGACTGGGCTAGGGTTCTTGCTCCTTAAGGAGCGCTAGCGACCTAGCGCAAAGTTAGTATAACGCAGGGTATAGGGACTCTAAGGGTCTTACTTTGCAAGGGCAGCTAAGGCTATAATAAGTAGGAGTTCCTTTTATATTTAAAAATTATTAATATAAAGACGATATTTTTAAATAATAAAGGAAGGTTATTTTTAAAAGAAGGGAAGGAGAACCTTTGTAATAGAAATACTTTATAAGAAGCCTAATAGAGTATTAGCGTAGAATTATAAAGATTCTTAAGCGCGCTTATTACCTATAGCAACCCTTCTTATTTTAAAAGGAACGACCTTTAAAGGGGCAGTATATAAGATAGAGCCTCTTTTCTTTATAACTACCATTCTTTCTTTTATTTTATCTATATAGCTAAGCGATTCTAAGAGTATCGCCTAATTAAAAGGTATATTATATAGAATAAGCAGAGTCTCCACTTATTCTAAAGATCCTCTACGTGACTTTGCTAAGTCATAGACTCTCCCTTTTTCTTTCCGAAGTCTCCTTACCATATATATACTAAAGAATAATACAATCAATTATCTTCCCCTACTTCTGCGAGCCTCCTGAGCGACCTAATGAAGGCCCTCTAGCCGACCGCACTACAGAAGGCGCCTAAATAGGCTTCCTTATTATTAGAGTTATTAGCTTTAAATCCAAGAGTAGTAAAGCGAGTAGCTCTCTTCTTAAAAGGCTAAGGGTGAGCCTTATTCTTTAAACCAGGAGGTCTTCCTCTCTTTCTTAGAGTTAGAAGCTCAGCTTCTCCTAAATTAGAATTGACTCGCGGTCCTGGCCTAGGAGTGAAATTATCATTTTAAGAAGTGACTCGCGGGCCCGGCTTAGGAGTGAAATCACCTCTTAACTGCGGCTTTGTAATTAGGCCGTCTTTATCGAATCGAATATAAGAAGATCGAATAATCTTTTTTCCTATTCGCAATAGTATATAAATCTAATAGATACTTCTACTATCAAATCCGATAAGAGTACCTACCTCTGCTTTTAAAGCGAGTTTATTACTCTAAGTTCGCTTTTCTTTTTCAATTAGCATATAGACGCAATAGCCTAGTACTTAAAGATGCTTAACTAAGGGAGTATAAGGCTTATTAGGCTTGATATTATCCCAAAAGACCTTATATAGAGTCTTACTACTTAGAATATCAAAGGCGGTAAGATTAGTAATATATATTACTAAAAGAAGGAGGTAAGGCTAGAGAAAGGAGGGGATATTTTAGTCAATTACAGCTATTTGCAACTTTTCCATTAGTATGCGAATTAATTGTTCTAATCTGCTATCTTATTCTAGTATATATAGAATAGATTCCTTTAAAATTATACTAAGGTTTTCTATAAGTATTCGCATCTATATAAGAGAGTACTCCTTACCTCTATCAGTTCTCTACCGCTTGATTATACGATTATACTAAATTTATAAGAGGCTGATCATTTTCTTATTTACCTTAAAGGCATTAGATTTATTTATATAGGTCCATCCCTACTTAGCTATTATAGTTAGGCAAGTGAAAATAGAAGCGTATTTGTAACTATTAAGGCCAATTGGCTTCAAATAAACAACGTTGATATATAGCTCGTCAAGTGCCTTTATAGGTTAAGGGTGAGCTAAACGTTTATTAATATATTAAAGAGGTCTGCCTTTCTTATAGGAAGCGCAAATTCGCGTTTTCCCTGATTTTATTTCCTTAATTTGCATATTAATAATAGCAGATTAGGTCTTTCTAACCGTTTGTAGGCCAGCGTGGCCTAATCGACAGTACTTGTAACGACACAGAACCGCCGAAGTGCGAGATCAAGTATGGTAGTAAGAAGTGGTGCAAAAGGCGTATTCTATAGGTCTAATACGAAAGAAACGAAGAAGTTAAAGAGCCCTTCCTATAGGAGAGCCCTTCTCCCTTATATATATAAGCAGCTCTAAGCTCTTTGCCTATTTATATAATATTATATAAGAATATCCTTTTGCACCTTTAAGGTCGATTCAAAATAACCTTATATCAAATCGAGATTATAAAACCTTAAAACGCCGTACTCTTAAGTAATTGCACTAGTTAGGGGTGCAACTGTTATACTACCCCCCCCCCTTTGAGAACGCTTGCCTATAAGCGTTAGTAAGTTATAACGATTTTCGTACGGTAATATATTTAGCGCATTATTATATAAATAGTACCGTTTTATATTTGGTTTAGCGCAAGTCGCATTATATACTTAAATTTGTTTTTCCTCCTATAAGATCTTCCTTCCTTAGTATAATAACTATATACAACTGCATAGGTCCCCTACTCCTACTACTATAGCGCAGGGTTAATATATAGTAGTAGAAACAATTACTACTACTACTACTAACTACTATAAGTAAGTTTACCCTAGCCTAAGGTCGATTCGCGTCTAATACGCGTAATACTAATTCCCTTGCTATTAGGCGCGCTCGCAGTAGCCTACTGCGTCTATTATTACTAGTGCGTACGGCGCCTTATGCGCGATATTATATATAAGTATGAATTCGAATCAGAGTGTAGTAAGAAGTACTACTAGTACTAGGAGCAGAAGGCGGAGTGCATCCCTATAAGTATCCCGAATTGAGTTTTTAATTGTATTAATATTTATTTATAGCTTCCTTCCTATATTAGTAAGGAGTTCGCGGCGCTATCCGCGGCCTTTGAAGAGTGGCAGGGGAAGGCTACTTAGCAGCAAGAGGAGGATAATAGTAGTAATAATAATAACGCTTAAGCGGTTTCGGCAAGGAATCGCAAGATGCTCTATTAAAAGGCGGTCTAGCGCGCTTAGATCCTTATCAACCTCTTACTAATAGCTAGCGCAAAGACTTTAATTAGCCGCTCTTAACTCAAGCGTACTAGCCTTATAAAGCTCTGCTCTATAGCTAAGGCTATAGTAAGCTAGCTAAAGGGAGTCTAGGCGATAGTTATTATAAGTTAAACCCGAATTAGTATCAAATCGATCGCTAACTTTCTAATAGGAGCGCGGCGACCTTATTAAGTCCTAGCTAATAAGGTTAAAGTAATCTAGCCGAACTATACTAAGCCTCCTAGGGTTTATCGCTGCGTTAATAGAGCGGACTACTATAGTAGCAGAGTCTCTTATAAGGAGAGGGAGGCTTATAATAGCAAAGGTAGCATTAGGTGCAGCGGCTAGTAAGGCAGTGCTAGCAGTAGTAAAAGGAGGTTAGGGTCGTTTTAAGCAAGAGCATAGATAAGAGGCGAGCTCTAGCTTTAGAACGGAGTTAGAGCTCGTCTCCTTAAGCGCAAAGGAGGAGGGGTCGGAGGAGTTATAAGGGAAGGAGGTAGTAGGCCTAGTTTTATTTTTATATTTTTATTATTTTTCTCCTTTTTTTTTTTATATTTTTAAATTTATTTATCAACCTATTTTATATCTAGCCTATTATCTTCTAAGTGATTATAATCATCTATATCGCTTTCCTAAGCCTTTAGTCAAGCTTATAAGTTCTAAGGTAGTCCTAGCTTTATAGGATTAGCCTAATAAAAGTCGCAAATCTTATATAAGGATTTTATAAAATTTAAGGTATAATACTAATTTAAATTAGAGTTATAACTAATCTATTTAACCTAGTATTTTAAGTTCCCTTAAGATAAGCATATACCTAGTATCTTAGACACTTTATACTCTTCCTACCTTATAATCTTTTTTATAGTAGGCTAGGGTTATTCCTAACCTAATAAAGGGTTCTACGGATCTTTAAATAGTAGCTTTAGCGCAAAGATATTATATATTATAAAACCTATAGGCAGCTTAATCTAATATAAATTGCCTACCTTCTTAAGAACCTTAAAGGGGCTATTCTATTAATTAGCCAGTTTCTTATTAAAGCGGTAATTCTTAAGATTTTTTATTAAAAGGTAGACTATATCTTTAGGTTTCTAATCAATCTCCCTTTAATATTAATTTATAGACTTCTGCATTTTCTCTTAAGCGCATTCTATATTGCCTTTTACTACTTCCTAAGTTAAGTGCATCCTTTCTACTATTAGCCTAGCCTTTACTTAATTAAATCTCTCTTATAGGTTAGACAGTTTCGGAAAGATCTAGTCCTAACTTATCTAAGGTGCAACTCTATACCTAAGCTAATATAAGGTTATATTAATCGAAGTATAAGGAAGAGTCGATTATATATAATCTATTAATAAAATCAGTTCACTTTAATTATCTTAATAGTAATTAACAAAAGGCCTTAGCCTTAAATTAATATACTTATTCATAATCTCTATTTAGCTATTAGTCTCTTTATAGTATACTATAAAGAGTTTAATCTTAATATTAATAATATAGTAGAACTCTTTCTAAAATAAGGAGATAAATTAGAGGCCTTAGTCTAAGGTAATTGTCTTTAGAGTATAGCCGAATCGATATATCTATTAAATAAACAATCGGGCAGTTCCTTAAGCGTTAATATCTTTTTAATAAAGGATTATAATAGCGCTCTTACTAAGTCGGTTTATAAAAACCAGGATTTGATTAAAACTATACTTATTAAAAGGGAAATCCTTAAAATCTATATATAAGTACTATATAGGATAGTTAGGAATAGGAAGGGGCTATAAGAGGCCTTATTATTTAATTATCTTTAAATACGAGAATTAATAAAGTCTATAGTTTATAATAAATCTTTTATAATCTAAACCTATCTTAACCTAATAGTACTTAAGAGTAAAAAGCTAATAGGTTTTTAAGCTATTAAGGTATACGCTTAAAGGTTAATTATAAGCTTTTTAAATTAGATAAGTATATAAAGGAGTATTATAGCATACGCAAAGACGCTCTTTAAAGTAAAGCAATCTATCTTTTAAAGAGTAGTTTTTAAAAAGGTTAATACGAATCTTTTAAAAGGATTTACAATTATCTTAATAAAGCTTTTCAATCAAATTAAAGGAATCCTTAAGTCGATTTAAGGTCGAATCGGAAGTATCAGTTAATATTAGGATAAGAGTGCCTTTAGTAAATTCAATAAGAAATTTTTCAGCTAGTTTAGTATTAATTCAAAGGTCTAATTAAGCTAGGGATATTAAAACTTAGGATCGGCTATCTAGCTTCGCTTATTTATAAACTAGCATATCCTACTCTTAATAGCTAAGAATATTAGCCTTTTGATTATCTTTATTAAAAGTATATATAATTTGAAAATTAAAGTTAAATAAAAATTCTATCTATTAGCACTATTTTATAGTTAGAACTTTAGTAATTATAAAGTACTTAAAGGAGCGGTAATCTAAGTAAATATTAACTTGCTCTTTAAGTAATATAAGCTTAGGTTTCTATTTATAGTAAGATTTAATAATAGCAAAGAGTTCCTTATTATATATTTCCTAATTAGGTTTATAGCTAAAGAGTATATACAAATAGAAGCCAATTAAATACTATTGCTTATTAGAGTATTACTAAGAAAGTACTTTAGCGATAATACTATTAAAAGCATTAGTTTCCAGCTTTATAAGTAAGTTAGGGTCAAAATAGTAAATCTACTAAATCAAAAGCAATTGCTTACAAAGCTCTTTAAAAGCGATTCGGCACTCTTCTATCTAATTCTAAAGTACTATTAGTTGAGTTAAAATAGAAAAGGGTTTGGCGATTAGCCTAAAGTTGTAAATAAATTATTAATAAAACCTGCAAAATCTTAAATAGGACTTCACTTTAGTAACAGTTTTCAAGTACTTTTAATTACGCAGTAGTTTAACCTTTTTAAAGTCCGATTCAATCTCAATTATTATTAGAATATATTTAAAATATTAAATTCAAATAATATAAAACTCGTACTTTTTAATATTTGCTTAAAGGCCAGCCTTTAAGAGTTATTTTAATACCTTTTCAATATAACCTTAGTACTCTTTAATATTCTTAAAGTAAATTAAAATATCATTTAAATACGCTATATAAAAATCATTTAAGTAATTTAAAAGAATATTATTTATATACTACTAGTAAGTACTAGGTCTATTATAAAGGCCGAATAGGAGAACCTTATATTTATAAGATCTGTACCTTATTCGAAAGGTAGTATATTCCTTTAATTCAAGGTCCATTTATATTTAATTAAAAGCGGCTTAAATATCCAATTTTATAAAAATCTTAGCTTTAAATACCCGCTTTAAAAGCTTATCTATCCTTAGAATTAGGTAAGCGTCCTTTTAAGTTAGTGCGTTTAGCTTTTAATAATTTATATAAAATCGGAGGCTACTATCGGCCTTTTTTACAAATAGTACTAGTAAAGTAAAGGGGCTAGTACTTATCTTAATAAAGCCTTTATTTAAATTCTCGAGTAAGTACTCCTTTATAACCTTAAGCTCTTTAATAGATTAATAGTAAAGGGGCGAATAGGCGTTAGGCAAAGGCCCTTTTAGCTATATCTTATAATTATAATACTAATAGGAAAGGAGGGTATCTATATCCCTTTTTAAGAAGGCTTATCTTAAAGATCGGTACTATTTCGAAAGTCGATTATTAATTAGCTTTTTAATATTAGGATTCTTAAGCTTATATCTTTCTTTTAAAATCCTATCTACTTTATAAATACTAGTTTAAAAGAGCTCAGTCTCCTTACGCTTTATATTATAATAAAAGGCGTTAGCGCTAATTTCGCAAATAGGAACTGCAGCTTTAGGGCATTTGCAAATAAGGTTAGATTATAGTCGATTCGTATTAGACTATTTTCCTAGATCTAGCTTAATTATAAGTAAGGGCGCTAGCCTAGTAATAGTAATAAGGATCTTGCGCTTAGCTAGGACTATTAAATTAACGCAAGACTATCTTCTATTAATCTATTAAGCTTTATTTATAACTATTTCCTATTCTTTATAATTAACGTTAGCTTAATAATTAGATCAGATCCAAAGTCCTTTAAAAGGGAGAAGATAAATAACAATTTCCTTTATAAATTAAGGAGATAGGGGGTAATATAAAGGCTATATAAATCAATTCTCCTTTAAATTAAGTTTAAATCGGAATCGGCGTATCCATTTAACTCTAATAATAGTATTATACTAGCCTAGGTCGAAAATAACCTAAGGGCAGTTATAAATACGCCTTTTATTAATTATTAATTAAAAACGTATATAGTATATAACTTATATATAAATAGTATTTTAAAATCCATAGATAGGAATAAGGGCTGGAAAAGGAAGAATTTCAAAGTTAGTCGCTTTTAAAAGATATATAAAAAGGGAACAATTTAAAAACAGGTAATTAAGGGCTTTAATATCTACTAAAGCTAATAATAATACTCTAAGTCCATTTATACTAATAGTATAAGAGGTTAAGAATTGCTTCCCTCTTATTAAAGAGTTAAGATTTAGCTTTAATAAGTCGCACTTTCGTAAGCCTAAGTAAGAGTCTTTTCCTAAGCCTTTTTATTTTCCTAATCTTCTTCTATTTTAACCTTATTCTTAATTAAGTCTAAAGTCAGATTAGCTTCCTTTATATCTTTTAAAGTATTAATTTTACTTATAAAAAGACACTTGGTCTTATAGTAATTAGTTTTACTATAGGTCTAGCAGGTAGCTTGCTTAAAGGGTAAAGTAAGAGAACTAGCCTTAGCTAGTATATCTTAGTAAAAAGGGGTAGTCGGCTTTAAGGCTAGTAACTTAGAAACTCAGATAGTACTTCTAGCGCTTAGACCGTAAGCGGTCTTATTAAAGAGCGAACCGGATATCTTCTAATATAATACTAAGGTTACCTTACTTCTAATTAAAGGGTTAAGAAGTTAGTTACTTTAGCATTTAGTATTAAAGGCATTTAATTAATTAATGTTGCAGGAATGCCCGTCACATGTTTGTCACATGATCTGTCACATGACACATCATACATATGATGTGTCATATGGAATGCCCGTCACATGTTTGTCACATGATCTGTCACATGACATATTATACATATGATGTGTCATATGACTTGCCACATGACTTAGTGGCAGCCCTTGTTAAATAGCTTGTAGTTAGAGAGCTCTTATGAATCAAGACACCTAACATTGTCGTTTGCACCTCATACTTCTTTGTGCCCTCTTTTAGTTTACTATCAAGTTTATTATTAGAGAACCTTATTGCAATAGGTTATGAGCCCCGTATGCCTATGAATAGCATTCGATAAATTCTATTGATTAGAGTCTCCTTTATAAACGAAAAGGCTGATCGATATTTTAAGTTTTTATTACTCAACTAACGACGCACGATAGCATTATCTCAATAATAAAACAGTAGCTACTCCTCTTCCGGAGTGCTATGCAATAATCCAAGCTCACGCAAGATTTGTCATTGTGGCTGAATCATTAGGACTAACAGCTGAGATTACCAGCTTAATTGCTGAAAGTACTCTACTGCTTGAATTACCTATTTTTAAAGGGACTGATATACAGTACCTTAAACTCGAATTTAATAGTTTATCTCCTCCTCCTCCTCCTTCTTTACCTTCTCCTTTCGACAACTCTATATATAAATATATAAATAAGATGTCGTTGTTGTCTTCGGCTGCCCTTAGCCTCCCTGAGTCTCAAAAGCTTAAAGGCGCAGAGGACTATAGCTAGTAGAGGAATAAGGTTTTGAACCTTGCAAAGTCAAACGCCTTGACTATGCATCTTTATATAAAAGCTAGAATATATGCTCCACTTAAGGTTGACTTATAGGACTGTTCTATTATAAATAAGGAAAGGGACAATTGGGTTAGATGGGAAGCTAAGGAATCTCAGATGAAGCTTGCTATTATACTTAATTGTAAACTAGGCCTATTAGCTTATATAGAAGGCGATAAATCTGCCTTGGATATGTGGGAAGCTTTTTAAAAATAGTATAAAGGATCTGGAATAGTGCTTGAATATAACGTTATACAGACCTACGTTACTATCAAATATAACGACTTTAATTCACTTGAAGCTTACGTCGTCGCCTTTAGGCTTTTAATCACTAAATTGGAAGCTTTCGACTCTGCCCCTCCCTCTTACTAGCACCCTATTATGTTTATTGCTGGCTGTTCCAATAGATGGCCTATTTAGGCAGATCGATAACGCTTTAATCTTCGCTTAGCTATAGTAGCTGGACGAAAATCAGAGATCACGCTCGAAGCTCTTATTGAAGATATCACTAACGAAGCTTAAGCCTTATAGAGTTTAAAGATGAACGGAACCGTCTTATATAGTAACAAATCGGCTGGCAAGCCGCATTCCTTTAACTATAAGAAGTCAGATAATAAGGGAGGTTTTAAAGACTTAAAGAAGAGCACTTCTAGGAATACTACCAACTCCTCCCTTAACTCCCCCTATCCTTATTGCAAGCAACCAGAGCTATACTATAAGGCAGAAGATTGCTTTGCTATTAATAAATCGAAAAGAGAGGCTTAAGAGAAGGATTTAAGGAAGAAGTATATATTCCGTCACCTTAAAGGCAAGGATGATAAGTCCTCGTTATTATTATCATTATTAAAAGGCAAGAAGCCTTTTAAGAAGATTCAGAAGGAAAACGAAGAGTTAGATAATGACCTCTTTAGGCATACTATGCTATTACTAACCCTAGGGCTAATTCTCACTCGCGAGCCGGGCCTAGGAGTTAATTCCTCACTAGGAGGCGATTCCTCTTTAGGACCGATTTCCACTCGCAGGCTAGGACCGGGAGTCAGTTCTTCTACCTCCTGCTTCTTATTAAAATTGAGGAATCGTTGGCTATACGATATAGGTGCTAGTGAGCATATCTCTAATGATCTCTTTAAGTTCACTTCCTATACTGCTTAAGACAATCTACCCTTCTTAAGTATAGTTAATGGATCTGTTCAACCTCTTGGTGTTGGCATTTGCAAAGTTAATACACTTAAATCCAATGGAAAGGTATATGTTCTTAAGTTAATTAATACTCTCTATATACCTTAATCACCTGTCTGCCTATACTTAAGTGGCAAACTTAATAAAATCAAAGGCTTCTATTGAAATAGCAAGCTATTCCTATCTAATGAGAAGGAAATTTGCACTATTGATAATAATATGTATATTAATGAGGAACAGCCTTCTACTAACTCCTTTAGTTATATAAGTGGATATGCTTTCCTAGCTGCTATCGAGAATAGACCTCTTGATATTAAGCTCTAGCACCGTCGATTAGGCTACGCTGGCCTATAAACGGTTAGAAAGACCCAATCTGCTATTACTAATATGCAGATCAAGGAAATAAAATTAGGGAAGACGCGAATTTGCGCCCCTTGCGAGAAAGGCAGACCTCTCCGATATATTAATAAACGTTTAGCTCGCCCTCGACCTATAAAGGCACTTGACGAGCTATACGTCGATATGGTTCATCTGAAGCCAACTAGCCTTAACGGTTATAAATACGCCTCTATCTTCACTTGCCTAGCTATAATAGCTAGATAGGGATGGACCTATATAAACAAATCTGATGCCTTTAAGGCAAATAAGAAGATAATCAGCCTCTTATAAACTCAATATAATCGCATAATTAAGCGGTAGAGAACTAATAGAGGTAAGGAGTACTCTCTTATATAGATGCGAATACTTATAGAAAACCTTGGTATGATTTTAAAGGAATCTACTCTATATATACTAGAATAAGATAGCAGATTAGAATAATTAATTCGTACACTAATGGAAAAGTTGCAAATAGCTGTAATTGACCAAAATATCCCCTCCTTTCTTTAGCCTTACCTCCTTCTTTCGGTAATATATATTACAAATCTTACTGCCTCTGATATTCTGGGTAGCAAGACTTTATATAAGGTCTTTTAGGATAATATTAAGCCTAATAAGCCTTATACTCCCTCCGTTAAGCATCTTCGAGTACTAGGCTATCGCATCTATATGCTAATCGAGAAAGAAAGGCGAACTTAGAGTAACAAACTCGCTCTAAGAGCAGAGGTAGGTATTCTTATTAGATTTGATAGTAGAAGTATCTATTAAATCTATATACTATCGCGAATAGGTGATAAGATTATTTGATCATCTTACGTTCGATTCGATAAAGATGGCCTGATTACAAAGCTATACTTTAAGGAAAATTCCTCTTCTTAATTAAGGGGTGATTTGACTCCTAGTCCGGGACCGCAAGTCAATTCTCACTCTTATGATTTCACTCCCGGGCTGGGACCGCGAGTTAATTCTGATTCAGAAGAAGCTAATAAAGCTAAGCTTCTAACTTTAAGAAAGAGAGGAAGACCTCCTAGCTTTAAGAATAAGACTTACCCTTAGCCTTTCGAGAAGAGAGCTACTCGCTCTACTGCTCTTAGATTCAACGCTGACAACTCTAATGATAAGGAAGCCTATTTAAGCGCCTTCTATATAGCCTTACTCAACTCTCCTTACCCAAATGACCTGAAAACAGTCGAATAAGCCCTCTCTTGCGCCGACGCTAATAAATGGCGATTTGCAATCAACTTTAAGTACAATTCCCTCGCTTATAAGAATATATAGGTAGTGGTAAAACGTTTAGAACTCTTTAAAGACGATAGAGTATTTGGTTTAAGGCTTGTCTTTAAAATAAAAAGAGACTAAAACGGGGAAATCTCCCGATAGAAGGTCAGATTCGTTGTATAAGGCTATATGTAATAATAAGGTCGAGATTACGACTAAACCTTCGCTAGCGTTTGCAAATCTGCCGTTTGGAAGATTGCAATTGCGCTCGCAGCTCTTTACGACTTCGAGCTAGATTAGTTTAACGTCGAGACAGCTTTCCTCAATTCAGAAGCTGACTTTAACATCTATGTCAAGTTACCTCTTAGATACACTTAAGATAAGGTCGTTCTTTTATCTTAAGACTACTATCTTAAGCTTCTTAAGGCCTTATATGGCTTGAAGCAATCTCTACGACTATAGCAAGAAAAGCTATAGTCTGAGCTATAAAAGCTCGATTTTCAACCTCTTAATACTAATAATTATATATATATCAACCGCGCCTCTCGGATTCTTATTATCACCTATATTGACAACTTCCTCGTAGTAGTAAAAAAGGGTGATATATATGATAAGTTTAAGAGAGATCTTCGCAACCTCTTTAAGATTATAAGTAGCGAATCGGCTAACTACTTCTTAAGAGTACGTATAGTTAAAGATCGATAAAATAGAACGATCTTACTTTATTAAGACGCTTACGTTGATAAGGTTCTTAAACGTTTTCATATGACTAATTATAAGAGCGTACTAACGCCTTTTGCTAATAGCTGTGAAGTTTATATAGTCAAATTTGAAGGCTAAGCCACTCTATAGGAAGTGAAGCTATATTAAGAGATCTATAGTTCTCTATAGTACCTTGCGCACTATACGCATTAGGATATACTATACTACTGCTCCATTCTTAGCAAATTCCTTACTAACCCTTTGCTATAATATATAGCAGCTTTAAAATGAGTTTTATAATACTTATAAGGAATGCGATTCTATTATACTACCTTCGGAAGTAAAACAACTGACTTAGAGCTTTAGAAATTGCACGGCTACTGCGATTCTGACTAGGCAGGTGATAGAGGAAGTAGAGCCTCCTATTCTAGGGCCGTCTTCTTCCTTAATAATGGCGTTATTACCGCCTCCTTTAAGCGATAGACTATTGTCGCTCTCTTATCTATAGAGGTAGAGTACGTTGCTATATGCAAATTCGCATAAGAGGCCTCTTAGATACGCTAAGTACTTAAGGAAATGGGCTATGCCGGCGATGATGCTATTAAAGTCGAGATGATCTGCGATAACTAGGGAGCCCTTTATCTTACCGAAAATCCCGAATATTACTAAAGAATAAAGCATATCAATATTAAGTTCTATTATATTTAGCAAGAGCTTCGGAAAGGCCATTTAGACCTTTGGTATACGAATACTAAAGATAACGCTGCCGACGGCCTTACTAAGAGCTTGAATAGCTCCAACTATGCCGCCTTTATCAAATTGTTAAATATAAAGGTTTTGCACCTCAATTAAGGGGTGATTTTTTTTTTTTTTGCACCTCTATTACAGGGTGATTTTTTTTTTGCACTTCCGTTAAGGGATGATTTTTTTTACTCCCGGGCCGGGCCCGCGAGTTGATTTTGACTTACTAAGGGGTGGATTTCGCGCTAGCGAACTCTACTCTATTTCCAATATCTGCAGGTTGATTTTTCATACGAAACTGAAGATTATAACAAAAGTTATAACATCATATGTATTGTTGGCGAGTACCTTTAAAGGTCTCCCCAGAGGGGTGTGTTGCAGGAATGCCCGTCACATGTTTGTCACATGATCTGTCACATGACACATCATACACATGATGTGTCATATGGAATGCCCGTCACATGTTTGTCACATGATCTGTCATATGACACATTATACATATGATGTGTCATATGACTTGCCATATGACTTAGTGGCAGCCCTTGTTAAATAGCTCGTAGTTAGAGAGCTCTTATGAATCAAGACACCTAACATCGTCGTTTGCACCTCATACTTCTTCGTGCCCTCTTCTAGTTTACTATCAAGTTCACTATCAGAGAACCTCATTGCAACAATTAATTATAATAGTATAGTTCTTCCTTTAAAAGGCCTTAGCTAAGGCATAAGTAGCTTTAAGCTAAGGGATAATCTTATTCTATATAAAGAAGAACTACTCAGATCTTAAGACCTCTCTTTAAATTATAACTAATTAGAATTAGGCCTAAAACTAAGGGAAAGTTTCTTTAAAATAACCGGCTTCTCTTATATAAAGGTAATAGAAAGTAGATCGAAATAGGTCTACCTCTTAGCTAATTAAAAAGTAACTACTTAGCAGTTTTACTATTTCTTAATAGTTTTAAAAGGGGTTAGTCTTTAAGAGGTACTAAGGTTTGAGGTATATTTAGGCTTATCTTATAATAGATCCTTAAATAAAGGCTTAGTAAGCTCGCTTATTTAAATATAAGTTAATATTAACTTATAATTAGTCTTAGATTAAAGCTAACTACTACTTATATATTAAGGAGGTCCTATTATTAAAGGGGATGATCTTTTTAATTAATTGAATTTTCATCTATTTCGCCTTTATATCGACTTCTAAAGGAGGCTAGGTCTTGCTTTATTAAAGGTAGGTAGATTCTTACTTAATAGTCTAATATATACGCTAAGCTATCTCTTAGCTTTAATAAGCTAGGGTCTTTAGGCTAAAGATAGCCTAAGTAATCCTACTAATCTTGCTTTACAATTATTAATTAAATTAATCTTAGCGTTATAAGGATTCCTTTAAACTTAAGACTATTCCTTATAAGACATTAGGATTTAAAAAGTCTTATTTATCTTAATTGGCTTAGCTATAGCATTATAGTCTCTTACCTTTAATAGTAGAGGAAGGTCCAGCCCTAGGGGCTAAGGTAAGGGTACTCCCTATAGAAGCTACTTCCTTAAACGAACCAGGTATATTCTATACTTACTGACTTTTGACTAGTAGGGAATTCATTTTACCGATTTTAGTTTCAATAGTTAAAAAGGGGTTCTATAGAAAAAGGGTTCTAATAGCGTAGTACTCTTTTAACTTCTGCTTATAGCACTTCTATAAAAGGAGTAGTTAAGAAAATCCGACTAGTGAAAGCGTTCCTCGATTATACTAGTTAATAAGCTATACTTAAGCTCCTAGTTTATCTAAGAGATCTTTAGGATCCTAACTCTATCGAAAGTCGAAATAACTGCGAATCGATTTTTAAAAGGGGTAAGATATTATTAAAAGCCGTCCTTAGTAGAGAAGAACTTCTTTATTTAATATAACAATATAGAACCGCTAAAGTGCGAGATCAAGTATAGTAGCAAGAAGTGGTGCAAAAGGCGTATTTTATAGGTCTAATATAAAAGAAACGAAGAAGTTAAAGAGCCCTTCCTATAAGAGAGCCCTTCTCCCTTATATATATAAGCAGCTCTAAGCTCTTTGCCCGTTTACGTAATATTATATAAGAATATCCTTTTGCACCTTTAGGGTCGATTCGAAATAACCCTATATCGAATCGAGATTATAAAACCTTAAAACGCTATACTCCTAAGTAATTGCACCAGTTAGGGGTGCAACCGTTACAATGCTAAAGCTTAATATCAAGAGGTCTATTCTCGATAGCAGCTAAGAGAGCATATCCACTTACATAACCAAAGGAGTTAGTAAAAGGCTATTCCTTATTAATATACATATTATTATCAATAGTACAAATTTCCTTCTTATTAGATAGGAACAGCTTGCTATTTCGATAGAAGCCTTTGATTTTATTAAGTTTGCCACTTAAGTATAGGCAAATAGGTGATTAAGGTATATAGAGAGTATTAATTAACTTAAGAATATATACCTTTCTATTGGATTTAAGTGCATTGACTTTGCAAATGCTAACGCCGAGAGGTTGAACAGATTTATTAATTGTACTTAAGAAGGGTAGATTATCTTAAGTAGTATAAGAGGTGAACTTAGAGAGATTATTAAAGACGTGCTTACTAGCACTTATATTGTATAGCTAACGATTCCTCAATTTTAATAAGAAGTAGGTAGAAGAACTGACTCCTAGGCCCGGCCTGCGAGTGGAAATTGGCCCTAGGGAAGAGTCGCTTCCTAGTGAGGAATTGACTCCTAGGCCAAGCTCGCAAGTGAGAATTGGCCCTAGGGTTAGTAATGGCATAGTATACCTAAAGAGGTCATTATCTAACTCTTCGTCTTCCTTTTGAATCTTCCTTAAAGGCTTCTTGCCTTTTAGTAATAATAATGATAATAGTAAGGACTTATTGTCCTTACCTTTAAGGTGATAGAATACGTACTTCTTCCTTGAATTCTTCTCTTAAGCCTCTCTTTTCGATTTATTAATTGCGAAGCAATCTTCTGCCTTATAGTATAGGTCTGGTTGCTTGCAATAAGGATAGGAGGAGTTAGGGGAGTTAGGGGAGTTAGTAGTATTCCTAAAGGTACTCTTCTTTAAGTCTTTGAAACCTCCTTTGTTTTCTGACTTCTTATAGTTAAAGGAATGCGGCTTACTAGCAGATTTATTACTATATAAGACGGTTCTATTTATCTTTAAACTCTATAAGGCTTAAGCTTTATTAGTAATATCTTTAATAAGAGCTTTAAGTGTGATCTCTGATTTTCGTTTAGCAGCTATAGCTAAGCGAAGGTTAAAGCGTTATCGATCTGCCCAAATGGGCCATCTACTAGAACAGCTAGCAATAAATATAATTAAGTACTAGTAAGAGGGAAGGGCAAAGTCGAGAGCTTCCAATTTAGTAATTGAAAGCCTAAAGGCGACGATATAAGCTTTAAGTGAATTAAAGTTGTTATATTTAATAGTGATATAAGTCTGTATATATTGAGATAGGTGATACAGCCATCACTCTGATATATTATCATATGACCCTACTGCTTAATTAGTAGGATGTTGATACATATATAGCTATAGGGAAGAAAGGGGTAACCTTCCTTCCTTAACTCTTACTAATATATCGACTATCGACCTCTAGAAGTTTCCCTTACCTATTGCGCTAACTTACTTAAGCTTAATAGGTTATAAGCCCTAGCTAGACTAATAATAGATTATTGACTTCCCTTAGAAAGCACTTACGCTATAACTATTAATAGGAAGTTAAATAAGACTTATAATAAAAGGCGAGCAATCGGCGAATAAGAGGTGTGATTCTTTATTTAGCCAACCCGTATTGCAAGAGGTGTGATTCCTTACTTTATAATCCTTTGGTATTGCAAGAGGTGTAATTCCTTACTTTACTATATTTTATAAGAGGTGTAATTCCCTATATTATAGCTTAAAAACCCTTTTCGATAAGAGGACTTCCTCCCTATTTAATACTTCTATAATACCTACTATTTAATCATTTCGACTTTTCGATAGGAGGAATGCCTTTAACTATTTAATTTATTTGATTTTAATACAATTCTATTCGAAAACGGCAATAGCTTTTAATTCCGATCAAAATACTAGATCTAAAGACCTTTAACTCTCTTAAAAGAACTGGCAATAATAGTTCGACGATTTAAAGCTTTACTTTAAAAGTAAAGGCATTGAAATAGCGATTTAAAAGACACTTATTAAATATATAAGAATAGCCTCTTATACTCCTTTTACTAATTCGTCTACTTCTACTTTAATAGCTAATACAACTGCTAAGGATTTGCTAAATATATTAAATTAGCTTAGCCTAAGAGCTTTAATAGATAATAACTGAGAATCCTAAAGGCAGATTTTAAATATGGAAAAGGAGAAGGTATATAAGCTAGCCTTAGCTAAATGTAAGCTTAAGATCAATAGAGGTTTAAGCGATAAAGATTAAGATTTTATTTAAGTTTATAATAATACAAAGATAAGATAAGATACTTTAAAGGTAAAATACTTTTAAACAACTACCTTTAATACTTAGCATTTGCTATAGTAGATCACTTTATTTTAATATAGAAAAGATAAAGATAGTAAGGATATAGATATAAATATAGACTTTACTTAATCTATATTATATAAAGTAAGAAGGAAAGTAAGAGCTATAGATCCTAAGATAGCTATAACTTTTAAGGAAACTCAGCTTTTTAGTTTCCTATTTAATAGCCTCCCTCTTAAGTTCGCTATTATAAAACAATCTCTTCTTATTTAACCTAATCTTAAGATCTATAAGAAGATCGACCTCCTTTGAACTATTAAGTAAGACCTTAAAGGACACTTTGAATTAGCAAATGCTATATTATAGGGCAACGATAAGCTTAAGAAGAGGAAGGAGCGTAAGACAAGCCCTTAAGCTTATCAGAGATGCTACTTTTATAATAATACTTATAATATTACTAATTGTAAAGTTAGAAGGCAACTAATTAATATAATTGCTAGCTTTAATATTAAGAAGCAATTAAAGCAAAAGTTAAGAAGCAAATTGCTTTTATCCTACTAAAGGTTATAACTATTAAGGAAAGGCAAAGGAAAAGGCTATTTAGTTAAAACTTTAGCAAATACCTTTAATAATAATAATAGGTCATTTAAACTTAAATCTACTTCTGATAATTCAAATAATAATTATAATAAAAATGCTTATATTTTAAAAGCCAATTTTTATAAAATCCTTAAATCCGACTAGTATAGTAATACTAATTGTATAGTATATATAACTAATAAACCCTACCTATTTAAAGGCCCGCTTATCAAAATAAAAAGGCGCTTTATTAAAGTTAGTAGTAGAAGGTTGTATACAGACTTAATAGGTATAATAGAAATAAATATCGCTAGCGTTTCTTTCCTTTTATAAAATGTTCTCTTTATACTTAGCTTAGGTATTAATCTTT
>JAENRP010000304.1:0-54036 GCA_024741835.1 Diplocarpon mali
AAAAAAAAACTCTCCTTTTTTTTCTTTTACCTTTAATAATAATATAGCCTTAGTTTAAGCCTTTTAATATATTAGTTTTCTCGCACTTAGGGTTTGCTAGTAATTGATATGCTATTACCTTGATCTATATTATTTTATATTCTTTACTAATAGTAGTAGAAGCTACTACTTTTATTATTTAAGATATATATAAAGACTTAAGATAAATAAGTCTTATAATATATATTATATAATTGACGTAGGACGGTAGGAGGATAAAAGGGCCATCTTTTATATATAAAGACAGCGCGTATCGCTATAGTACTGAATATACCCTATACTTAGGACTTATTCCTAATATCTTATCTAGGAGAGCCCGCTTATAGTGCTTCCTCCTCTTGTTTTTAGGTCTTCCCTTAGGCCTATTCTTGTATTGTCTCCCCTCTGTTTTATAATACTTGCGAAATAGAATAGGTAATAGACTAATAGTCAATAGCACCTAAATATTGCTATATAAGGCATATTTTAGACAGAAACTAAGCCTAGACTATATCTATATCTTTAAAAGCGTTTACTACTCCTATATTAGCCTAAAGTCCTAGCCTATAAGTATAAAGAGTAAAAAGCTAATAGACTAAGGTAAAGAATATATATTTATTAAGTATATTAAATAGATAATAAAGTAATAGATAATATACGTACTAGATCTAAGGCAAGTAATTATATCCTTAATAGTTGAGTTCGACGAATTTTAAAATAAAAGAGAGCTATCCTTAAAGCTCTATATACCTAGAGATTCGCAAGATATACTACTTAATAATAATACTATTAAGCTGAACTAATAATCCCTTTCTCTTAGCTTAAGTATATTAAGCGCACTTGCTAATTAATAACCTACTAATCGCCTAAAGGCCGAATAGACTATTCCTATCATTTGCAAACTATTTAAAGTATAAAATAACTTCAATATCATTATCCCTTTAATTAAAGCACCTAAGGTAAAGGATATTTCTAAAATAGGTATAAGTAATAATAAGCCTCTACTACTAGAAAGCGGTTCTTTAGATAATAAGCCTATAAAACCTATAGCTAAACCTACGTCTTTGAAAAGGAATAGAGACTTAGAACTAGAAGATACCTTAGATAAACGCAAGTCTAAGCGTATCTAAGCTATAATAGCATATAAGATCTATAAGCTCGAACTTTAATAGAGCTTTAATAAAGATAATGCGTTCTTAACCGCTAAAAGAATAATGAAAATCTCTTTTCTAAAGATGTATAATAAAGCTATTAATAATCTAAAGAATAGAGTAGTATAAAGTAAAGCAATCTAAGAGGAGATAAGCTCTCTTATTGCAAATAGTATATAAATAAAGGAACCGATATTAAAGGACGTAAACTTAATATTAATAAAGTAGGTCTTTATAATTAAAATATATGCAAATAGAACCTTAGAGCATTATAAAGCAAGGCTTATAGCTAAGGGCTTCTCCTAATAGTATAGAGAAGACTACTTTAACACATTTGCGCTAATAGTTCATATAGATACCCTTTGCATATTTATAGCAATAGTAGCTATTAAGGACCTTAAATACAAATAGTATAATATTAAAAATGCATTTATTAAAGCGATTATAAAGGAACGGATTTTTCTCTCTTAACCTAATAGTATTCCTATATGCGCTAGCCACTCTCTTTATATACTCTGCAGTATCTATAGGCTTAAATAATCAGCCTATGATTAGAACCTTTTATATAGCTTTACTTTAGTAGAAATAGGATTCGTTTAAAGCCTAGCTGACCTTTGTCTATTTACCTATATTAAGCGTAGAATCAAGTTACTATTATATATCGACGATATTGCTATAGCTGCGAAAACAACTACTTAATTAGATTAGTTCTTTATAATAATTCGGAAACATTTTAATACTAAAGATCTAAGAGGAATTTATAAGATCCTTAGCATTTGTATTATAAGGAACCGCTTTATTTAAAAACTCTAATTAGATTAAGAATAGTATATTAAGAAGATCTTAGACTAAATAGGACTTTCTACTTATACTCCTAACTTTAAGCTAAAGTGTACTCTAATTAAAGGAAAGTATAATAAGTTAGAGCCTATTAATAAAAATAAGCAAAGAGGAGATTTGAAGAAGTACTAATAGGATATTAGAGCAATTATATATATTATAGTATATATAAGACTAAATATCGCCTTTATTATTAAGCAACTTAATTAGAACTTAAAGGATCTGATAATTCGATATAAGAATGCAGTTAAGCGACTTAAAAGGTACCTTCGATTGATAATTATATAAAAGGTAAAATATAGACTAATGAAATATATAAGCGTAAAGCTTAAGGTATATACCAATTCTAATTAGGTAAATATAAAAGGTCGGAAAAGTATATTTAAAAGTATAGTAGTACTATATAATAGACTTATATCGTAGGGAAGTAGGAAGTAAAAATCAATAGCTACTATAAGCACTAAGGCCGAATATATATTAATATTATCAAATTGCAAATAAAGAGTATAAATTGCCTAAGTTTTAAAAGATATAAGTTTTATTAAGTATATTAGATAAGATAGGAATTATATTAATCTTTAAGCAAATAATATAAGGGCGATTGCACTTATAAAGAATCTATACTTATATAAGCAATCGAAATATATTAATATCGCCTACTACTTTATTTGCAACCTTATTATAAAGAATAAGTTATTAATTACCTATATCTTAACCGATCGAATAGTAGCAAATGGATTTATAAAGCTATTAAAGATAGTTGCAAAGTTTAAAGCATTTAAAGATATACTAGGATTATAAAAGATAGTAAGGGCTTAGCAAGCTTAAGGACGACTCCTAGGCCCGCCTTATAAATTAGGTCATATAGTCTTATAGAAGAAAGTTTTTAGATTAACTCCTAGGCTTAAACCGCAAGTCAAGTCATATAGTCTTATAAAGGAACGCTTTTAAGAAATTTAACTTCTAGTCCTACCTTATAAGTAGGATTGGTGATTTTAATAAAGGTTACTATTAATTAATTGTTTTTAATTTAAAGAAATACTTAAAAGTTGGATTAGCGCAAAAGGATAGTTGTTATTTTCTTAACTGTAAGTCAATCGGAGTAAGGTTTAAGTAAGGGTATTAAGATAGGTAATATAGCTATTACTCTAATGTATTATCATATAACCCTATTGCTTAATTAGTAGGATATTAATATATATATAGCTATAGGAAAGAAAGGGGTAACCTTCCTTCCTTAACTCTTACTAATATATCGATTATCGACCTTTAGAAGCCTCCTTTACCTACTGCGCCGACTTACTTAAGCTCAATAAATAAACGTTTAGCTTGCCCTTGACCTATAAAGGCACTTGATAAGCTTTATATCGATATGGTTTATCTAAAGCCAACTGGCCTTAATAGCTATAAATACGCCTTTATCTTCACTTACTTAGCTATAATAGCTAAGTGGGGATAGACTTATACAAATAAATCTAATGCTTTTAAAGTAAATAAGAAAATGATCAGCCTCTTATAAACTTAGTATAATTGTATAATTAAGCGGTAGAGAACTAATAGAGGCAAGGAGTACTCTTCTATATAGATGCAAATACTTATAGAAAACCTTAGTATGATTTTAGAGGAATCTATTCTATATACGCCAGAATAAGACAGCAGATTAGAATGATTAATTCGCATACTAATAGAAAAGTTGCGAATAGCTGTAATTAACTAAAATATCCCTTCCTTTCTCTAGCCTTACCTCCTTCTTTCGATGTGTCGTGCAGAATGGGCGGAGTCTCCACTTATTCTAGAGACCCTCTATATAACTCTACTAAGTCATAGACTCTCCCTTTTCTTTCCGAAGTCTCCTTACTATATATACATTAGATAATAATATAATTAATCATCTTCTCCTACTTTTGCGAGCCTCCTAAGCGACCTAATAAAGGCCCTTCAGCCGACCGCACTATAGTTATAAGCCCTATGAGTACTTTAATATGCTTTCTCTTTGCATGCAACTGGCTAAAAGGCCCTTTGAGCTTTTGACCGACTTTTCGAATATTTATAATAACTCAAAGGACCTTCATTTTCAATTAATAAATCTCTATTTTCTAATCGAACCTTATTTGCAAACTCCATTTATATACCTAACCTTTTTCACTAGACTCTATTTAATATATCTGACTCTTCGAGCATCTCCGAGCCTCGCTTTAATACCTTTGCCTCTTAAGTAAAGTGGTTTAGTAAATATATATTCTTCGCTAAGCTTTATAATATCACCATTTTTACCGATCTAAGACTCTTATTTAAGTCAATTATAAAGACTGAGCCTTAAGCTCCCTTTATATAGGAGCTTAAGGAATTAGAAACGGCTAACCTTTGCATAGCATATGCAAGGTTATATAAAGAGTATATAGCAATTCCATTCGAATAGATTTACGCCCGCTTTCCCTTAGGAGATCCGTTAAAGGCTCCTCCTCTATAGGCTTCTTATAAGGATATTAAGGATAAATATAAAATCCTAATAAAGGAGCACTATATGCGCAAGGAAACTTAAAAGACCTAATACAAATACTACAAACTACTCTTAAAATAGGTGTTGCGCCATGAGGAGCCTCAGGCGCTGAGGCCTCTGAGGACTGGCTTATGTAATATACCCCTGAAGTGGCCACAGAGCACTTCTATAAAGGGAGCTCAGATATACAGTTAGAGTAGAATTTTACAAGCTTCTGCTACTACTAAGAATCCACTTCTAAATATAGTACAATAGTTATTAGCACTATTCGCAACTCTTAGGAGCAAACGATTAAAAAATCCACTATATTTAAAGGCTTCTTAAAGAGGTTTCACTACTATTTTTCATCCATTCTCCCTTGCCTATACGCGTTATACGACCTGACTCGACGTTCTAATGCTCTTAGCTAACTAATACCATACTCCCTACCATCTTAGTCAATATAAGCGAATACTAGCAAAAAGAAGCTTAAGAGCTTAGCTCTAGTGGAGTTATGCTCTAGGATAGGAAGTTATAGCGCATTTGGTACGCTAAGCTAGAGTTTTAAGCTGAATTTCTACGCCTTTAAAAGCATATAGAGAAGCTAAGATAGATTAATAATCCTAAACTATATGCTATAAAGATAGGAAATCAAGCTCTGCTTTATAAGAACAAAGCTCTATATCTGCTAGATCTAGAAATAGAACTGCCGCAGCTTGAAAAAATTATAGAAGGATAGGACTAGAGAGTATTATAAAGCTACTATAAGTTGTACTAATAGTAGGAAGCTACCGATTAATAAACGCCAGCTCTACTACTACCTGCGAAGATAATAGTTAATATAGGTTCTATACCAGTAATCGATATTCACGTGAATATAGTTGAGTACTTATTATTAAAAAGAATCTATTATAATATCTGTCTATCTTTATATAACTGAGATAGTACCTTTATACTTATAAATGTCCTCCTTCCTATAGTCCTTCCTAGCCGCATATAAATATCCTTTTAAGGTCCTCCGGCTAAATAGCCGTCTGAAATACATATGAAACCCCTTATATCGCATATAATACAGCTATATAAGATGACCCTAGGAATAAGGGCAGCTTGCCTCTTATATAGGAATCTGCGTACTAACACCAGTAGTACTCTCTTTTGAAAAGACCTTTTTAACTCGCATAAGGAAGTATATAAAATAGGTATATAAAGGAGGTAGATTAGTAGCAAATAATCAAATAGTAATAAAGAATAAAATAGTAAAGATAAATAGCTTAATAGCAAAGGCAGGTATAATAGGTAGTAAGGATAGTATATAGGAAATAGAATAGCAAAGATAAAGGCAAATAGCAAAGAGGGAAAGGAAAGGTATTCAAGTGATAGAAGTAATTTAAAGTCTTTATTTAAGCCTTATAGTAGTGCGATTATAGTCTAGTTGCGTTTTAATAGGTTCAAGACTCTTTATTAAAGAGTCATCCGGAGTTGTAATCTACTATAGCTATGAATTATAATAATCTATAGAAGGGAAAAGAGGGGCCTTTAAGAAGGCATATATATCGAGCTTCTCTCTTCCTTTGATCTTTTAACTCCAATTCCCACTTCTTATAAGTAGGTCGATTCCCCCTCTTACTTTTAAATTAATTAACCTTATAGTAGATCTTATCCTATACTATCCTATTAATAATATTATTATTAATAAGTGCTTTAATTGTTAGCCGACCCCCTTTAATATATATATCGCTGACTTAGATAGTACTTAAATGCAATCCTAAGGACCTGCTTAAGGCTTTTCAAGTGCTATGCGTACGTTATGCGCATATGATATTAAGAAAGGAGGCTAGTAAGAATAATAACAGCCATATATACGCATTTAATACTCTCACTTTTAAGAAGTATAACTACTGCATTACGCAATAGGCAAAGTGTATCTTAGTAAGTGCCCTTTAATATCCTCTTACCTTAATAACCTTTAATAGATATCCGTTTTAAATACCCATTTAGGCTTAAGATAAGTACATTATCCTTTAAGATGCTTAGGTTAGTAGTAATATTAAAGTGATTTAAGAGGCAGCCTAAATCTTATCTAAGGAGACTTAGATATAAATCTCTATAGTCCTAAAGACTTAGAATGCCCTTTAGCTGGCTTAGCTAAATAAAGCTTATACTCTCTACTATAGTATCGACCTTGTAAATACCTAATAAGCTATATATGCCCTTGAATCTATTTAATATTAATAATTAACTATTCGCAGGATCTATTGCGTACTATCTAAGGTAGCAATACTGCCTTTAGGTGTTTTGAAACTTAAGGTGCTAAGGTGCTTAGCTCCCTTTAGTATATAGAAGGGCTATTTAGCTTAGCTAAGGGCTGCTCTTAGGCTCCTTTTAATAATATCTGCTATTAAAAAGGCAAGGGCAGATAAGTGCCTTTTAAAGGCTCTTTAAAGGGTAGGGATCTGGATCTTAATAATTTAAATAAGTCGAATCTAAAGGAGATCGCGGCCGCTTTTGCTTAAGTGCAAGCTTAAAAGAAGTAGGCCAACTTGGCTGCTATTTCGGGTAGTAAGGCTTCTAGGCCTTAAGGGTTTAGGAATCTACGCCTTAGAAATCCTAGTGCTTAGGATAAGTGCTTATTAGGAGTAGAATCGCTAGTAGATTATTATCTTTAGTAATATAATAATTGCTACTTTGCTATAACCTCCTTCTTTAGTATTACTTAAGTGATAAAAAAATGCAAGTACGCGCAGGTAAATAAGAAAAGATAAAAAGAAGGTAGTAATAGTAAGTATAGGAATATAGTAAGAAAAAAAGAAGGTAGTAATAGCAAGTATAGGAATATATCTCATAGTAAAAATAAAAAAATAAATAAAAAAATTGCCAATAGCTTGCAATTAAAAAATATCAGATATCGTTAATCTAAGACCTTTTCAGGTCTGGTTATGCCCTAATAGGCCTTTATACCTATCCCTCCTTCCTAACAGTTATCGAATTGGTATCTATCAGTTGTTAAAGGGCCTGATTTAGATTGGCTTTTATCATAGTATTAGCAGGATTACTAGCGCTATTAATCCAACGTATCTCTATAAGCTCCTTATTCTTATACGATTATCGAATAGCTATTATATCGATTATTAATCGCTTCTCCTTTATAGTGCCTAATTTAATAATACACTTATATAAGGAGAGGGAATCTGTATATATAATAGTAGGAAGGCGGGGTAGACTCAGCTTAGCTATTACTATATCGATCGTCGTAGCTATAGAAACTAGCATATTAATACCTACTACTATAGTATATAGTTCAGAGGCTAGTATAGCTCTTGTTACTCTTTTACACTTCGTTGAGCTATAGTATAGAATATTGCCTTTTAAAGTAAACTGCGATTCTCCTTCCTCTTTAGTAGCTAGTATAATAATATAGCCGATCTACGAGCTTAAATCCTTATTATTAGTAAAAGATCTATCGATAAATGCGAATAGTTTAGCATTTTGCAAATTAATAGCAAGGTAGGTCAGGCCTCTTTCGGGGTTATTTTAAATCCACTTAAGTCGCTTATTTAGATTCTCTGCATTTTAAACTATCGGATCCTAGTATTAGGCTATAGCTGATAAATCGAAGGAAGCTTTTAGCTAGTAGATTATAGCTAAATAAGCTCCTCTTACTCTCTGCTCTAGGTATTATTACTTATAGCCCTTTTAAGAAGTATCGACTAATTCTAGCCTTTGGCCCTAGCCCTTTTATCGTATATATACTATATCCCTTTCCTAGGAAATAATATACCTATTGAAAGCTAGTAATTCGGTGCTCGATAGGTATTATATTAGCTTTATAAGGAATCCTACCCTTTTAATCTCATCCTCCTCCTTTTTTAAGAAGTCTACTTCTTTAAGTATTAAAGTATCATCTATTTGTATTCCTATTATATTGAAAAAGGGAGAAGTGCTTAAGGTTAATAATAGATAAGGGTTATAAGTTGAGTTGGCTATACTAAGATTGCTACAATAGTACTTATAGTAGGTATTAAACTAGTGATTTCCTAATTTGGGAATGCCATAGAGCGGCAGCACTACTTTAAAGACTGTACTTATAGGGAATAGCTTAGCAATATCTTATAAGGGAAATATAAATATATTGCATAGTAGCTTTGAAGCTACTTAAGTATATACTTATATAATATCCTATAGGCCGAGAATGCCTTCCTTGCCCTATTCTTTAAAGTATTCTTAGATTAATGCTAAAAGTGATACTAAAAGGTATTAGCTTGCTTATTAAATGGTTAGGGATTGAGTGATTATGCCTTCCTCCTTTTTACTAGTATTGTTCTAAGCTTATATAATTAGGTGTGATTTCTCGAATAGGTGGTTTATCTCTTTCTCTTTTATCTTATCAACTATTCTCAATTTGAAGATCCTTTTGCCTTTTATAATAGGGTCATTTTTATTTATTAGTATAAATACCCTTTTATTTATTAGCCTTTAGTACTCCTTTAGGCGAGATTGCTAAAAAGGGCGCCTAAGGGTAGTAATCTTGCCTTTTGCCTATAGCTTTTGCAATAGTTCCTAGTCCTTATTCTCCTTCTCTATTAAGAATACCTCCGATTTAGCTACATATAGCTTATCGTTTGCTTTAAAGGATATTTATATCTTAGCATTATAATTGTTATTAATTATAAGAAGGCCGGAAATAGGCTTAATAAAGGGAACCTCTACTCTTGGCGATTGCTTATAGCTATTAAGTTGCGGCTTAATTAAGCGAGAGGGCTCTACTTCTTTATCGATATTAGTTGCGTTCTACTCCCTTTTAATAGTCGTTTGATCTTTAGGTTTAGTTCCTTTAGTTTCCTTAGTTTCCTTTAAGCAGTTTTCTTTATTATCGATTTTAAATAGGCGTACGCTTATTGACCTAAAGTGCTTTATTCTACCGCCGATATTGACTATATAGGTTTCGTTCTTTAAGCCTAGGAACTCGAATAGGCCTATCTATCCTCCCTTTTCCTAATATATTAATACTAGGTCTTTTAGCTTTAAATTGTAGATATAAGTGGTTCTAAGGCTATTCTTTATACTTAAAGCATTGTTAACCTTGCGAGTAGTATATATCTTTTTAACTTCCTTTATAGCCTTTTTAATTATTGCTGCCCTTTATTCTATTAATAGATTTAGTAGATTTAGTTCAATTAGCCTTAGATATGCCTTGAAAATAAGTAGGGTGGGAATTATCCTATTAGGCCTTGCTATATTGTTAACTGCTTTAATAGCTATTTGCAGCCTTTTATTATCGCTTAATTAAGGGTATTTAGCCGTTATTATCTCAAAGGCATATCTTAAAGGGCGATAATACCATTTGACCTTGCTAATAGAGTAGTGCGCCTTTATAAGAACTAGTTTAAGGGTTATTCCTATAGATCTTAAAGAGCTTTTAAACTCTGCTGAATTAAAGTTAGTACTATAGTCGTATATTATAAAATCAAAAGGTCTAATATACGTATCTAGCTAAGCTAATTTAAGGGCTTAAAATACTACATCGGCCGAATGTGCTTTTATTCCCTTTTGTAAGAACCTTGCGGCTTTAAATCCCATCGCTTTATCAATTATATAAAGGGCGTTCCTTCTACCGAACTAAGCAATATTAATATATATAGTATAATTGAAGTCGATATTATCTTATAGCTTAAATTGGAATCTATAAAGGGCATTGGCGTAGAGTTGATAATATCGGTATATTTCCCTTACTCTTACTATAATGCTAAAGTCGATATTATAACTAGCTTAGTTTAAGAGGTATTTAAGGCGCTTTACTAAAGGATATTCGAATCTTTTATATAGCCTTTAGATCTCTATTTCTATTAAGTGGTATATATTGATTATACCCTTTGAAGTTATTAAAAGTTGCTCTATTATATTAAGTAGGAGCTATAGGTACTTATGTTTTTTAATAATTAAGTGTTTCTCCTTGCCGATTATAAGTAAATTGTGCAGATTGTCGTATTTAGCTCCTATTTTATTAAGTTGTTATAAGCAGATTAAAAATTGTATATCTACTTTTATAATTAAGAACTCTATAAGGCCTATTAGTATTCGAATAGTTATCTTGCCAATTGCATTTCGCGAACTTGCCCTAAAGGTAATTTTATGCTTTTTAGCGCTAAGTAGAGTTAGAACTGCGTCTTATATATTTTATAGGGCTTTGAATTGGTTAATTCCTCTTACATTTTTATTTAAAGCGCTTATATCGATTAGGAATCCTTAGAAGAATTGATCTATCTATTAGGTTATAAATACCTTAGGGTCTATTTGTATCGGTTTATTAACCCTTATTATTAAAAGGTATTTAGCCTTTTGCTTTTTAAGCTAATTAAGTATAGTTCTTAAGTTATACTCCTTTTCAAAAGCTAGGAATACTATAGTGAAGTTGATATTACTATCCTTAAGGTCGCTACTTACTTAATCCTTCTCTTCTAAAGACGTTTCCTATTTATTCTTATTAATCCTATTGCCCTTTGAATATACTCCTTTATCTTCTTATAAAAGGTATACCTTATATATTTTATCTATTGGCTTATACCCTTTAGCTTATTAGCTTGCTATATAGTAAGACTTCTAGGCGGCTCTTTCTTCTTTTAAGTGCTTACTATTATAGCAGTCCTTTTTCTAGCATATAATACACCTTATATAGCCTGGCTTTAGTTAGAAGGTTATTCCTCTTTTATTACCTTAGGTAAACTTCATCTTTCTATTTGAAAAGTATGCTATAGATTGCCTTTGCTCTTTAGCTAAATGATATTAAGGTCTATTAGTAGCCGAACTAGGGTACTAGGGTCTAAATGGTCTGTCTTAAGCAACTACTCCTGCGCAAGTCTATAAGCTATCTAATAGAGCTAGAAACGTTGCTAATAGCTTAAAAAGTACTATTTGGAAGAGCCGATTCCTAGAAATACCTTATATAAGTCTATCTTTAATCGATCGATTGTTCCTTATACTAGTATATAGGCCTAATTGCAAGTTCTACAGCTCCTTAGTATAGTTTTTAAGTTAGGTTAAGATTAGTTTCCCCTTTTAATAGTCTTCTTATTAAAATAGGTCAAATATCAGCCGAAACTACCTCTTTAAGAATCTGCTACTTCTCTCTTCGGTCTTGTAATTGGCCCGAATGGCCTCTATTAGCTTAGCAAACTTAAAGTTCTTATTTTATAAGTACCGATAGTAGTATATCGAGGCCGAGTCTTATAGTATAAATGGAAAGGCTTTATACTATATACTCTAGTCTATTAAGGCTCTTTAGTATAAATTAGCGAATATATAAAGCTTCTTATTAAGGTGATCTTTCCTACCTAAGTACTAAGTCTCTTTAGTATATATCTTATTTAGATTTATAAGGGTTTTAGCCTAATCTAAAGTCAAAGGTTTCATAATATACTAAGATAGTTAAGCGTCGCTTTAGTTAAGGTTTAAAAGCACTTTTAAACCCTTCCTTATAATAAAGGGTAGTAATAATCTATCTCTCAATTGGATTAGCGGTATTAATATCAGATTTAGGATCTTTAAGTATTATAAGACTAAGGTCTATTTTAATCAAGGTTAATAAAGTATTCTTTTAAGATTATATTATTCAATTGTTTATCTTAGAGTATCTACTTTATATAAGTTATCTTATAAAGTGTTATTATTATATCTAAGGTATCCTTACTAAAGCGAGTCTTAGCGTAGTGTCTTCTATTTAACTATAGTAACCCTTTAAGCAGGTAGCTCGCTTATTTATATAAACTTGGCAAATTCTAAAGTAGACCTTATTCCATATCTCAGAGATTATACTATAATTAAGTTTAGTACTTCTCAAGTCTATAACTCTAGCTGGTCTTTTAGCTACTCATTTCCTTCTTAGTATACTATATTGAAAAGTACTTAGCTGATCGAAACGCCCTTCTTATACTAAACGTATACTCTATAGTACTAAAGGTCATCCTTTAAATATTATTGAATATCCTTATCTAGCGATTTAAAGTCGCTAACTGTCTAATCTTAGAACTCCTTTTAAAAGTCCTTAGTAAGGTATAACCCTTTCCTTTTGCTATCTTATAATATCTTTCGAAAGTTCTTTATATATTAATCTTTTAGTCTAAGGGCCTCTTCGCTAGGTTGATCCTCCTAGGGTCTTATATCCCTTTCGAAGTCCTTTAGTATCTAGGGTTGCCTTAGATTAAGCGGTATTAATAGTCCCCCTTTAATTATTTCCTAATATTATCCGGATATTGCTCTACGCCCTAATAGGGTTTGAAAGAAGTCTGATATAGTTGTATTTTACGTATTATTATACTATTATCTAATTGTAGTTAAGATACCGATTGCACTTTGGTTTTACCCTAATTATAATATATAATAGAACGCAGGTAAAAGAGGATAGTATCTACCTTTAAAGTAATAACTCTAGCTTAATTCGCATACCTTTCGCCTTTTCCCCTCTAATAGTAACTGATATTACTTTATACATTTAGATTAGTATTTAAAATAAGCTGGAAATATAATTAAGTACTCTTTAAATCAAGAAAGAATTCTTTAGTTTAATAACCTTGCTATTTATAGTAAAGGTGCTACCACTAATTAGTATAGGTTCTATACTAGTAATCGATATTCATATAAATATAGTTAAGTACTTATTATTAAAAAGAATCTATTATAATATCTGTCTATTTCTATATGATTAAGATAGTACCTTTATACTTATAAATATCCTCCCTCTTATAGTCCTTCCTAGCTGTATATAGATATCCTTCCGAGGTCCTCCGGCTAAATAGCCGTCCGAAATATATACGAAACCCCTTATATTGCATATGGTATAGCTATATGGGATGACCCCAGGAACGAGGGCAGCTTGCCTCCTGCATAGGAATCTGCGTACCAATAGTTAAAGATGTAAAGCTAGAGTACAAAATGGCGGTAATGTAATATAATCTTATAATAGAAATGTAAAAAAGGAACAGGAGCTCCTATACTTAGTTATACTATTAGATTACTAAGATAGTATACCCTATATTGCTCCGAGTAGTGCAATATGACTGCAAGGAAGCAGGGAAACTATCAATTCAATAGATCGTAGAGTACTTATGTAAGGAACTAGCCCCCTCTAAGGTTAGTATAATAGAGTCAATTTAGGAAGACTATAATAATAAGCTCTTTAAAATAAAGAGTAGCAAAGTAGAACTGAAGACCTGGCTTGCTAGCTTTAGGGAGATCTACTAAGAAGTATAAATGTATAGAATCCCAGAGGTTTAAGGCTCCCTTGCGATTATGAAGTTTCTATAGTCGGTTTACCGCTAGGCTCCTACTTAATCCTAGTAGACTTAGGCAAAGCTTATTAGAGATAATAAGCTAAGTCTAAAGTATAGAAAAGATATAGTCTACTATATTAATTAGTTCTTAAGCTTAATAGAGCGAAGCCTCGCAAGCTCTTTATTAAAGGCAACCCTTGGAGTATATGCCTCGCTTAAAGGAGTAGGCGATTATACTAATCTAGGAGTACTAAGTAAAGGCAAGGCGAAGAAGACTCTTAAAGGGAGCGTTAAAAAGTGCTCTTGCCCTTAGGTCAAAAATCAATTTTAGAACCTAGAGGAGTGTAATAGGCTGAAATACGCCTTAACTAGCGCTAAGGAAGGTACGCTTCGAAACCTTCCTAGCTATAATAAGGTTAAAAGAACGTATGAAAACCTTACTTCTTTAAAATAGAGAAAGCTTTAAGCTAAGCTCTCCTATATTAAATAAGCTTTTATAAATCAATTTAAGGAAAGAATATTTGCTAAAGCTTTAAAGAGCGGCAAATCTAAGATTATCGCTGCCCTCTTAGATCTAGCTCTCTTTAAAGACTTTACCCTAGGAATATACTCTACCCTTGGAGCTCCCTACGCTCTTTTAAATACAACCTTATTTGATAACTGCGCTGCAACGCACCTTATTAATCGAAAGGAGCTTTTAGTTCCTAGATTATTAAAAATCGCATATCCTTAGGACTATATAAAGGTAAGGAGCTCGAGTCTGCTAATAAGGAGGAAGGGTATACGTCTAATAAAAGGGGTTCTCGCTAATAGAGGAGACTTAGAGCTTAAGAATATAGCGCTTATAGATAGGTTTAATATTAATATTATCTTAGAGCCTCTTTTAAAGAAGGCTAGGGTATAGTATATAGGCTTAGACGCGACGCTCTAAAGGGGTATAGTAGATAATAATATAATTATAAAGCAGCTGGAGCGTAGGTTGAATGTTATAGTGTTTAAATATAAGCCTATCAACTTTTATAATACTCCTAACTTACTATACTATACTTAACTAACCTACTTAGCCTTCCCTACCTTATAATAGCGTTTGCAAAGCTAATATAAATCCTTAAGGAGCAGCGTATTCCTAAGAGCTAGGAACGATTCGGTAGATATTTAGTACCTTCGATTAAGCCATCTAAGAGCAAAGGCGCTTAAGAAGCTTATATTAAACGCAAGAGGGGTAAAGATCAAGGGGAAGCTATAAATCAATTATAAAGCTTGCGCTTAAGCAAAAGCTAAGTAAAAGCCTTTTAAAAGAGAGTCAGATTTTAAGGCTCTAAGACCGTTCTTTAAATACTCCTAGGACCTATTTAACTATAGCATATTAAGCCTCTCCTTAGAAAGCTGGCTTCTTCTAATTAAGGATAAATTTAATAGGAAGTTATTTAAATATACTCTACTTTATAAGTCCTTAACGCTAGTTCTAAGAGCTCTTCAATCTTTTAAAGTATAGGTAAAGTACTATTACTACCTCTCCTTATATATTTTAAGGAGCAATAATAATACCTTAGTATTTCCCTTATAAGAAGTATCGAAATATAAAGAGTAGTATAAAGCTAAAGGTATAAAGGTAGAAGTCACTCTATCCTATACTTATAAATTAAATAGAGCCTTTAAGAGAGCAGGAGTAGAGATCATTAAAAAGGCACTTACTATACTAATCTCTGCTAACCTCCTAGAGCACCTATATCCTAAAGCCGTACTAGCTGTAATATACCTTTATAATATTGGCCTATTAAAGCGCAAGAGATGGAAGAATTCAAATAAGGTACTTTAGCTTTAGTTTAGATAATACTTTAAGTAGTATAATCCGCAGATCACTATAAAGCTTACTACTGATTTAAAACCAGAATAGGGGGGTATAAAAGCGTATAAAGCGCGCATATACCTATTAGTAAAAGAGAGGAAAGCTTTAAAGAATAAGAGAGCTTTTAAAACTATGTCATAAGGGCATATTAGATACTTAGTTAGTTACTATACTACTAATATATATAGGATCTAAGTGCTTAAGCTTTGAAAGGTTATAATCTCCTAAAACGTCAAGTTTAATAAGTCCAAATTCTACTTTAAGGAGTATAAAAAGGTAGCTGGCTACCTGCTCCTAATAATTAAGGAGATTATGCAAATGATCGAAGAGGAGGAGAAGGAAGCTTAAGATATTAAGTTAATTATTAAGAATATAGAAGGAGCTTTGGATAAGCAACCTATAGATAACCTAATAAAGGGTAAGCCTATTAATCTTTTACTAATAAAAGCTTTAAACTCAGATCTATCAAGGGCTATCGTCCCCTATAAGGCTACTTATAGCGTTTCTACCTTAGCTACTTAGGAGCAGCTGCCTAATAGCAAAGGGTTAGACGCTTTAAGACAACTGTCAATAGTTGGAAGGAGCGTCGAAAGCGATATTATAAATGCTAGTTCTGCTAGGGAGCGCAATACTAGGCCTTTAGTTACTATATAGACTAAGCAATCGCAAGGGTAAGAGCAGGCCCCTTAATTACTAGAAGCTCTACTATAGGCAACTGGTAAAGAAGCACGCTAGCTCTTATTAAAAGTACCGATCGATCGGGAGCTATACTAGGATATAGAAGCTCTTAAGGATAATACCGAAAGAGGGAGTTCTTTAAAACTAATAGAAGCTTAGCCTAAAGTACTTAATATAAGGGCCTTCCGAAAACGCAAGAAGCCTAATAAGGAGTTGGAAATGATACTTATACTGCTTTATAGGTTAAAAAGGAAAAGAGGGAGTAGGAATGCTATATATGCAATATATATTAAGGATCTCTTGCTAGCCTTTAAAGAACTTAAAATATATTAGTTAGAGTAGGTAAATAGCTTTATATCGACTTTCTAGCTAAGTTAGGAGCCTGCGAGAACTAATAGAGAAAAGTATAAAGTAGTATATTGCGTTATTGCTGCAGTAACTTAATCTAAAAGCTTTAAAGGAAACTCTACCCTTCTAATTCCACCTTAAGATAAGCTTCCTAAAGCGCTAACTTACTAAAAGGAGCTTGCAAATCACCCTTTCGGAAAGCAATTTAAAGAAGGAGCTAGAATTAAGATTAAGAACCTAGAAGCGCGCAATTGCTAAAGAGTGATTAATAGAAGCAAGGCTACTATAAGGCCTATACTACTAAAGTGGGTCTTTAACTATAAGCTAAGCTCCTCTAAGGAGATTAGCCGCTTTAGGTCAAGAATAGTAGTAAAGGGAGATCTTTAAAAGGAAGCTTCTATTTTCTCTACCTATGCTATAATGCTTGCATTAAGATCTTTTAAGGTTATAATAGCGATAGCCGCTAAATTCGATATAAAGCTCCGATAGTTCGATATTATTAACGCCTTTATAAATGCTAAGAGAGACCTTTAGAGCGCGCCAGTTGTTTGCTTCTTGCCAGATAGTTAAAAGCAGAAAGATAAGGTAGTAGAGCTCGATCGAGCCTTATACGGCCTTTAAGACTCCTTAGCGCTTTAGTACAGGGATTTTACTAGTACTCTTAAGTCTCTGAAGCTTACCCCTTTTAATAAGGAGCCTTGCATATTCGTTAATAAAGAGAGGACTATATTTATAGCCTTTTATATTAATAATATATAAGTAATATACTACTCCTCTTATATAAAAGAAGCTTAGAAGACTATAGAAAGACTACGCGAAGTATACGAATTGATAGCTATAAGAGATGTTAAGTGGTTCTTAAGGGTAAGAGTCTCTTAAGATAGGAAGTAGGGTATAATTACTCTGCTCTATAACGCTTATATTAAGAAGATGGCAAAGAGGTTCGGCCTTAATATAAGGCGTTTCCTTAGTACGCTGCTCTCCTACTTCGAACTTAAAAAGAACTATAAAACAGCTCCTTATTCGAGAATTAAGGAGTTCTAGGAAAAAGTAGGCTCCGCCTTATATATAGCTATTATACTATACTTAGATATAGCTTTTGCAATCGCTTAGCTATCTTATTTCTATATAAACCTAAGCTTTGAATACCTTAAAGCTATCAATTAGACAATTTGCTACCTTTTTAGTATACGCTTCTTAAGAATCACTTATAGTCGATTTAGCAGATCAAATAACCTAATAGTATTATTAGATACTTCCTTTATAAATGATCCAGAGATAAGGCGCTCCTTTTACAGTTTTATTATATTCCTATTTAAAGGAGCAATCATTTGGAAGGCCTTGAAGCAACCGACAGTTACTACTTCTACTATAGAGGCTAAGCTCTTAGGAGTAGCGCATATAGCAAAGGAGATAATAGCTTTAAGAAGGTTCTTTAAGGAAATATAGCTTAAGGTAGAAGCTCTATAGTCCATATTTTACAATAATCAATAGATAATATAGCTTATTATAAGAGACTCTTAAAGGATTTCTACAAAGCTCTGATATATTAATATATATAATATATAGCTATAATAGGAGCACTAAAAAGGGAGCTTTTAAGTGGCCTTTCTTCCTACTAAGGATATGCACGCTAATAGCCTTACTAAAAACATTCTTTAATAAAAGTTCGAAAGCTTTATTAAGCTTTTAAACCTTTAAGACGCAAGAGGTCTAGTCGAGAAGCTAGCATTTTAAATGCTCTATAATTCTTTCATATCTCCTTTATAATAGCAAGTGGGAAGGAAGCGTAAGATAGGGTTCAATTTTCCTTATACTAATATATAAGAAGGCTTAAAACCAACTCCCTTAGATAATCAGAACCTCTAATAGCTTTGCGAATAATATAAGGGCGCGTCCTTACTAAGAAGCAACCGACTCCTCCGGTAGTATAGCCCTAGGAGCCGCCTAAGGAGCAACGCCAGGAACAACTATAGGTATACTATAAGCTACTGCAAGGGCAGGAGCCTTAAAAGCCTCTATAAAGCAAGCGGCGAGGCTAAGAGGTGCTATAATCGGCGGCAGGAGCTCCTAAGCCACTGGTTCTAGGAAGCTATTAGCTATAGTATAAGAAAGCTTATAATTAACGTACCCTCCGACGATACTACCTCTTCTATCTCTCTTTAGCGCGCCTTCCGAAGCTCCTCTCTTACCTTCCTTTTAATAGCAGCAAGGCCCTAAACTGCTTATTAGTAGTAAACCACCTAGAGAGAGCTTAAGAATATACTATAGTATTACTATCGTTCTCCTTTAATAAGAATATATAATCTTCCTACGCCTCTAAGGCGCTAATAGGAAGCTCCTAGCACGCGTAGCCTCCCTTTGTATAACGAAAGCAGCGTACTCCTACTATGCTATTAAAGTATATACTAGCCGACTTCCTAGCTAGGAAGCTTTAAATGTATCCCTTATATAGTATATTCCTTATTAGCCCTTGCTTTGGCTTATAGCAGGAGGAGGGAGCTATAGAGGGGACCGCCGGTATTCTAGGAACTATGGCCTAGGGGGTGGCGAGGAGGGAAGGGGGCGCGCTCCCTCTTAAGGGTATTATTATATCGAACGTCTTAGGCGCGTTATTATCTTACTATCTGCTGCATTAAGAAGCTCTAAGCTATGTTCAGGTATGACGACTTCGCTAGAAGTCTATTAGCAGGAGTAAGGGAGCATAAGCAGGAAGCGTATAGTAGTAGCCCTAGTAGGGCGCTCCTTAAAGTTATTATTACTATTCTCCATTTTTTAAAGTGATTATTTAAAGAAGTATAAGGAAGGAAAGCTTTATAAGGAAAAACGCGTACTTTTATAGGCGCGCTGCCTTTATTAACTTTCCTTTATTACCTAATTTAGCTTCTATTCTATAGAGGAAGCACCTAGAACGCGCTTCCTCTTTCATTTATTATAGCTTTATCAAGCAATTTTCATTATTCTAAAAGCTAAGGAGTATAATAAAGGAGTCTTATATACTAGATCTAGCGCTAGTTATAGCTAAGCCTAGCTAAGAGCTGCTTCTTACCTAAGGGATATATTGCGCTATAAGGAGCCTTAGGCGCTAAGGCCTTTGAGGACTGGCTTATGTAATGTACCCCTGAAGTGGCCACGGAGCACTTCTATAAAGGGAGCTCAGATATACAGTTAGAGTAGAATTTTACAAGCTTCTGCCACCACTGAGAATCCACCTCTAAATACAGCACGACAATAGGTCTTTAAGACCGTTGATAGAACGCTCTTAGCTTCTGCGATAGCCTAAGTATAAATCCAAGCTAAGAAGCTCTCTTCCTTAATACCTAATAGAGATACTCCTATAAGTGGAACCTTTACTAACGACCTATATGCTAATTTGGTAAACTAGCAACTCTTACTCTAAGGCCTAGTATCTATTTTAAAGTATGATATTACGCCTTCTAATAAGGCTATTCAATCTTAGATAAGGCTCTAATACCGCAATATATTATATTAAGGCAAGACTAAGAGAACTAATACTTAGCAGTAGATCTGAAAGTAGTAGGAGGTATACTACTTAATAGAATAACACAATCTTCTTAAGATTAAAGGGAGATTAAGAATTACTGACTTTTTAAACTTAGTTATAATAAAGATCAATCTGAGTTAAGCGACTCGCTTAAAGGAGGAAATCATTACTAATAAGCAAATAGGAACCCTATATAAGTATAACCTAATGCAGCTAAGCCGCGCCTTAGCAGGCATTAAATCTAATAAAGCGATCGATAATAAAGGACTAGTAGTTTTTACTACTTAAGAGTCTTTCTTAAATGCCGAAACCCCTTTGCAAGCTTTAGCAAGCAGCTCTTGAAATCGCTTTATAAGCTCTAAAAGGGAGATTAGGCCTAAGTGCCCTTGTAAAGGCTTTAAAAATCACTATTAGAAGCCCTAGGACTATCGGAAACTATTATATGCTATAAATAGGCGTAAGGAAAATATAAAGGTTCTCCCTTTATAAGAGGAGGTCCTATGAATACAAAAGGCGTTAAACGCAGGAGACTAGTTCAAGGGTCTCTAAGTATAGCTTAAGGAGAATAATATTGCGGTAATAGCGATTGATAAATTCAAAGGAAAGGCTTTAGCCTTTAAGGAGGATAGTTTAAATAATAAAAGGGAGAACTCACCAGTCTTTATAATAATAGATCCCTTTACCTTTAATACTTTTAAAGAATCGTTTAATATCTACTACCTCTTTAAGCTAGAACGCTACTTACTCTCCTTAAGTATGCTCCTTAATAATTGCGCAGCTACTTATATCGTTCATTTAAAGGATTTACTTATCGCAGGCACCTTTAAGCCTTCTGGCGACTTATAGTAATATATTAAAGTAGGTACCTTAAGACTCTTAATCATTAGGAGAGGTAATAGATATATAGCGGACTCTCTTTTATAGTATAACGGCTTTCCTATAGGAATAATGCTTTATAATATTGCTATTATAAAGGAGTTTATTATTAATATTATCTTAAAGAGGCTCTTTGCGAATAAGGGTTTTTAATACTCTAGAGTAGACCTCACTTTGCGCTTTAGGAGCATTAGAGACTCTATAAAGTAAGCTTAGTTAAAGCGTTACTATAATCTCGTTTTCTTTAAATATAAGCCTATTAACTATTTAGATCTTTTAAATATGCTTTAATATAACTTCTCTACTTTAATAGCGTTTCTTATAGCTAAGACAATGCTTTATAATAGGTTCTAGTCTAGCTATATACTTACTAAGGTATAGGATAATAATACGTATACTTAGCACCTTTGCGCTAGCTACTTAGGTGCAGAGGCTCTTTAAGCGCTAGTCAAGTGCACTAGGGGAGTGAAGATCAGGGGAATATAGAGGCTAGAGTGCCCTATATATATAATAGCGTCTACTAGGCAAGTTATTTCTTATACTACCTTTAAGAACCAATCTCTAAGGCCCTTCTTTAAGATCTCCTAGGATCTTTTTAACTTTCTAAACAACTTATATAATAGTTGCTTATAGGTTCTTTTAATTAAAGATAAGTATAATAGTATACTTTAGATATTCCTATTAAGATCGAAGGGCAAAGACGTAGTTATAAAGGTCCTTTAGGCCTTTAAAGTATAGGTGAAACGCTAATATATGCTTTCTATTTGCAAGATTAAGTAAGATAATAATACTTTAGTAATCTCCTTAAGGGAAGACTCTCTTATAAAGTACTAAAGATAGGTAAAAGAGGAGGGAATCGATTTAGAGCTTACTCCTACCTATATATACTAACTTAATAGAGGCGTAGAGCAAGTAAGAAGGGAGTTGATTAAACGCTCTATTAAAATAAGGATCTATATAAGACTTCTAGTAAGCCTTTGGCCAAAGGTTATAGAAGCTACTATATACCTTTATAATATCTCCTTACTTGCTAAGAAGAAGATGATCTTATTAAGCAAGGCTCTTTATAATTAGTTTAAGTAGTATTTTCGATTTTATAAGCTATTGCTTATTAAGTAGATAATAGCAAGCTTAAAGCCTAACTGGAGTTGCGTTTATATATATAGCGCTTATATATATCCTTTAATTAAAGAGAGGGAGGTAGGAAGGGACCGCTGAACCTTTAAAATTAAACTATAAGGGCACTTAAGTTACTTAATTAGATATATTACCTTTAATATTTATAGAATCTGGGTTCTTATGCTTTAGTAAGTAATAATAACTTATAATATCAAATTTAATAAGTCTCTCTTTTATAGTTTAAAAGCTAAGCGCGTAAATCCTATATTACGCTAGGAACTTAAGATAACCCTTTAATTGATTAGAGAGGGAAAGGGAGCTTAAGACGCTAAGTTCGAAGGCATTTTTAAGGAATCGGAGCTTATCGCAAGGTCAAATGCAATTGCCGCAAAAGAAGCCGCTATATAAGAAGAGCCTATATTATAGACTAATGCTATTCTATAGCCTTTAACTAATAATATAAAAGGCCTTAACTTAAATCTAAATTCTTTAAGAGACCTACTTAAAAACTCAAGGGTAGAAGCAAGCGAACTAAAAGCTACTTCGCCAATCTTTAAAAAGGCAAATAGCAATTAGAGCTTAGGGGTAATAATTCCCTATAAAGGCCCTATTAAAGAAGGAACTATAGAAGACTCTAAAGGAGTCTTTAAAGATAAGTTCTATAAGGCGATCGGCAGATCTTTAGCTACTATTTTATATAAGAATAAAGATGGCTTAAGAGCTTTAAAATAGAGTCTTCAATTATAAAGGCAGGCCTTAGTAAACTCTAGTAAAAGGCTAAAGGCACTACTACCAAGATCTGGAAGGAGCTTTAATAGTCTTATAAGAAGCGACCTAATAAGAGGAGTAGGCCTTAATAATATAATACCTTAAGTTGTAATACTAGCTTAAAGATTATAAGCTTAAAAGATAAAGCTACCTAGACTTTTAAAGGAACCTTTAGCAATAATAAAAATAAAGAAGAAGACCTATAGAGAAAAGCGCAAAGAGGAACTCCTTCTTCTTAAGTAAAAGAGGATAAAACGCTTAAGCATTAAGTAATAGGAGACTTTAAAAGTATATACTATTGCTTTAAAGTATATACTCTTTTAAAGTAATATTGATTTACCCTACTCTTTATATATATAGGAGTTTGTATTAACCTTTTAAGCGAACGAATAGATAAAGGAGAATAAGAAGGACTATTTAATAGTTTATATAATTATTAAAGCTATAGTTAATAGTTAGGCAAAGGATAAAGCGCAGTCTCTTAACCGCCTATAGCATTAAGGCTTTCTACTAAAGCCTCCGAAAGGATAGTAGGACTTAGAAAAGTACCCTTTTAACAAACGATTTAAAGAAGGAGGGTATTAAGAGATTAGGAATCTAGAATCTCAAAGTTGCTAGAAAATTATATAAAGGGACTACTTAAAGCCCTTGCTAATACTATTAAAATGGGTTTTTACTTATAAGGTTAATAGCTTTAGCGAGCTTCTAAAGTACCGATTATAGCTAGTTATACAAAGGGATTTTTAAGATAAAGCTTCAATTTTCTCAACTTATATAGCTATACTTATAGTAAGGTCTTTTAAGGTACTAATAGCACTTATTACGTACTTTGATATAGAAGTAAAGTAGTTCGATATTATTAATACATTTATTAATACTTTTAAAGACCTAAGGAGTGCTTTAGTTATATGCTTCCTATTAGATGGCTTTAAGCGCCTTAGTATAGTAGTAGAACTAGACCGCGCGCTCTATAAGCTAAAAGACTCTTTAGTGCTATAGTATAGGAACTTCGCAGGAATGCTTAAGGGCCTTTAACTCAAGCTATTAAGCGAGGAGCCTTATATTTTTATAATAAAGGATCGTATAGTCTTTATAGCATTTTATATTAATAATATTTAAGTATTATATAAGGCCTTTAACTTAAATTAGGTAACTTATTTAATTAAAGACCTAAAGAGGGTATATAAGCTTACTATTATAAGAGATATCTCCTAATTCCTTAGAATAAGGATTATTTAAAATAGAAAGGTAAAGAGGATCTTTTTAATTTATAATACTTATATTAAAAAGATCGCTCAAAAGTTTAAAGCTAATATAAGAAGAGTGCTTAATACTTTATTATTAAAGAAGGAGTTTATTAAGAACTTAAGGCAAGCTTTTTTAAAAAAGGTAAAAGAGTATTAAGAGAAAATAGGCTCTATTCTTTATATAGCGATTATAATACGCTTAGATATTGCATTTATAGCCTTTTAATTATCTTTCTTCTTAACTAATCTAAGCTTTAAGTACCTTTTAGCCGCGGATTAGACGCTTTAATACTTATATAGTATGCGCTTTTTAAGAATTACCTATAGCTTTAAGGCTAAGGAATACTAATTGGTTGCGTCTTTAAATACTTCTTTTAAAAATGATTAAAAGACTTATAGATCCTCTTAAGGATATATCTTCTTTCTATTTAAAGGACTAATTATTTAAAAAGCGAATTATTAAGCGATTATCACGCTCTCCTTTATTAAAGTAGAACTCTATAGTATAGTATCTATTATAAAGGAGATAATAGTTATAAAACGCCTCTTTAAGGAGATTCGCATAAACTCCCTCTTTAAATAGAATATCTATTATAATAATTAATAGATAATTCGGCTAATTATTATAAAGAATAAGAAGATTAAGATAAGCCTTTAATATATTAAAATTAATAATATATAGATCTGCTAAAAGTATTAAAGAAGAAGCTTTTAAATAATTTACCTTCTTATTAAAGAGATATACGCAGATAGGCTTATTAAGAACTTAGACTGCTAGAAGTTTAAAAGCTTTATTTATTTATTAAACCTTTAAAGCTTTTAAATAATCGTTTAATAATTCGCATTCGCTAGCAAGTAGTCACTTATTACTAAAAGACTTATACTTATAAGCTCCTACTCTCTTATAGTTATATTTATTTGTTTTCTCTTATAAAGCGCATTATAAAAGCTTCTCCTTTTCTAAAAATATAAGATAGGTAATATTCCTAAGCTGTTATTATAAAGCGCAACCCTTTCTCAAATCCTCTTAGCTAAGGCTAAGAGCCGCGAAGCTATAGCTATAAGCTCTATATAGATCTCCTCTTAAGAGAGGCCTAGAGGCACTCCCTTAGCCAAAGGCCTGCTGGCGAATATACTAGTAATAATAGGGGCGAAGGCAAGGGGTACGGCAAGGGCGATAGGAGCGAGGATAGCAAAGGCGGCGGCGATAGTAAGAGCGGCAATAGCAGGGGCAAGGATAGGAGAGATAAAGGGAGATACTATAGCAGCGGCTGCAATAGCAGCGGCAGATAGGATAGGAGCGGCAGCGGCGATAGTAAGGGCGAATAGGTCCGAGCCGAAGGGGCTAGGAGCGAACGGGAATAGTATACTAAGAGTAGGGAAGGCAGCAGCACTACTACTCGCAGGAGTAGCAGGCCCTCCTAGCACTAGGGTCCAATCGCTCCTATCTTTTAAAATCAGCCTAAAACTTAATAAGACTTAATAAGATATATTATAAAAGCTTTAAAGCGCACCCTTTACTATATTAAGTAGTAGTACCACCTCCTCTTTAAAGGCGCCGCAGGCGCAGGCCGATATAATAGCCTCTTAAGAGGCAAGGAGAGGTCCGCTGGCCTACTAGCAGCCGTTGCTTAATACTATAACGGCTGCACCTCCACTTGGTGCAATTACCTAGGAGTACGGCGTTTTAAGGTTTTGCAATCTCGATTCGATATAAGGTTATTTCGAATCGACCCCAAAGGTGCAAAAGGATATTCTTATATAATATTATATAAATAGATAAAGAGCCTTAAGCTGCTTATATATATAAGAAAGACGGGCTCTCTCCTAAGGAGGGCTCTTTAACTTCTTCATTTCCTTTATATTAGACCTATAGAATACGCCTTTTGCACCACTTCTTACTCCTATACTTAATCTTGCACTTCGGCAGTTCTATATTATTATATTAAATAAAGAAGTTCTTCTTCGCTAGGGACGGCTTTTAATAATATCCTATCTCTTTTGAAAATCGATTTGCAATTGTTTCGACTTTTAATAGAGTCAGGATTTTAAAGATCTCTTAAATAAACTGGAAGCTTAAGTATAGCTTATTAACTAATATAATCGAAGAACGCTTTTATTAGCCGGATTTTCTTAACTACTCCTTTTATAGAAGTACTATAAGCAGAAGTTAGGAGAGTACTACGCTATTAAAACCCTTTTTCTATAGAACCCCTTTTTAACCGAATTACTACCGAAACTAAAATCGGTAAAATGAATTCCCTATTAGCTGGAAGTTAGTAAATATAGAATGTACCCGATTCGTTTAGGAAATTAGCTTTTATAAGGAGTACCCCTACCCTAGCTCCTAAGGCCGGACCTTCCTCTACCGCCAAAGGTAAAAGACTATAATACTATAGTTAAGCCAATTAAGATAAATAAGACTTTTTAAACTTAAACGTTTTATAAGGAATAGTCTTAGGTTTAAAGGAATCCTTATAATGCTAAGATTAATCTAATTGATAATTATAAAGCGAGATTAGCAGGATTGCCTAAGCTATCTTTAGCCTAAAGACCTTAGCTTATTAAAGCTAAGAGACGGCTTAGCGCGTATATTAGACTATTAAGTAAGAATCCACTTACCTTTAATAAAGTAAGACCCAGCCTCCTTTAAAAGTTGATATAGATATAAAATGGCTAAAAATTCAGCTAATCGAAAAGATCACCTCCTTTAATAATAGGACCTCTTTAATATATAAGTAGTAGTTAGCTTTAGTCTAAGACCGATTGTAAGTTAATACTAACCTATATTTGAATAAGCAAGCTCGCTAAGCCTTTATTTAAGGATCTACTATAAAATAAGCCCAAATATACCTTAAACCCTAGTACCTCTTAGAGACTAACTCCTTTTAGAACTATTAAGAAATAGTAAAACTGCTAAGTAATTACTTTTTAATTAGCTAAAAGGTAGACTTATTCTAATTTACTTTCTATTACCTTTATATAAGAGAAGCCGGTTATACTAAAGAAACTTTCCTTTAATTTCAAGCCTAATTCTAATCTACTATAATTTAAAAAGAGGTCTTAAGATCTGAGTAGTTCTTCTTTATATAAAATAAAATTACCCTTTAGTTTAAAGCTGCCTACGCCTTAGCTAAGGCCTCTTAAAGGAAGGACTATACTATTATAATTAATTAATTGAATGCCTTTAATGCCGAACGCTAAAGTAATTAACTTCTTAACCCTTTGATTAAAAGTAAGGCAACTTTAGTATTATATTAAAAGATATTCGGTTCGCTCTTTAATAAGACTGCTTGCGGTTTAAGCGCTAGAAGTACTACCTAAGTTTCTAAGATACTAGCCTTAAAGCCGATTACCCCTTTTTACTAAGATATACTAGCTAAGGCTAGTTCTTCTACTTTGCCCTTTAAGCAAGCTACCTACTAGACTTATAGTAAAATTGATCACTATAAGACTAAGTGCCCTTTTATAAGTAAGATTAATACTTTAAAAGATATAAAGGAAGATAATCTAACTTTAGACTTAATTAAGAATAGGGTTAAAATAAAGGAAGATTAGAAAAACGAAAAGGCTTAAGAAAAGACTTTTACTTAGGCCTGCGAAAGTGCGACTTATTAAAGCTAGATCTTAACTCTTTAATAAAAGGGAAGCAATTCCTAACCTTTTATACTATTAGTATAAATGGACTTAGAGTATTATTATTAGCTTTAATAGATACTAAAGCCCTTAGTTACCTATTTTTAAATTATTCCCTTTTTATATATCTTTCGAAAGCGACTGGCTTTAAAATTCTTCCTCTTCTAGCCCCTATTCCTATCTATAGATTTTAGAATACTATTTGCGCATAAGCTATGCACTATATGCGCTTTTACTTAATAATTGATAAAAGGCATATTTATAACTGCCCTTAGGTTATTCTCGACTTAGGCTAGCGTAATACTATTATTAAAGTCAAATAGATGCGCCGATTCCGACTTAAACTTAATCTAAAGGAAAACCGATTTATATAGCCTTTATATTACCCCTTATCTCCTTAATTTGCAAAGGAAATTATCATTTATCTTCCCCCTTTTAAAGGACTTCGAATCCGATCTAATTATTAAACTAATATTAATTATAAAGAACGGGAAATAGCTATAGACAAAGCTCGATAGATTAATAGAAGATAGTCTTACGTTAATTTAATAGTCCTAACTAGGCGCAAGATCCCTTTTGCTATTACTAAGCCAGCGCCCTTGCCTATAACTAAGCTAGATCCAAGGAAATAGCCTAATATAAATCGACTATAATCTGACCTTATTTGCAAATGCCTTAAAGCTGCAGTTCTTATTTGCGAAATCAATACTAATGCCTTTTATTATAATATAAAGTATAAGGAGATAGAGTTCTTTTAAACTAGTATTTATAAAGTAGATAGGATTCTAAAGGAAAGATACGAACCTAAGAATCCTAATATCGAAAAGCTAATTAACAATCGACTCTTAAAATAGTACCGATCTTTAAGATAAGCCTTTTTAAAAAGGGATATAGATACCCTCCTTCCCTATTAGTACTATAATTATAAGATATAGCTAAAAGGGCCCTTGCCTAATGCCTATTTGCCCCTCTACTGTCAATCTACTAAAGAGCTTAAGGTTATAAAGGAGTACTTACTTAAGAATTTAAATAAAGGCTTTATTAAGACAAGTACTAGCCCCTTCGCTTTACTAGTACTATTTATAAAGAAGGCCGATAGTAGCCTCTGATTTTATATAAACTACTAGAAGCTAAATGCACTAACTCGAAAGGACGCTTACCTAATTCCGAAGATAGATAAACTTTTAAGATAAGTATCTAAAGCTAAGATTTTCATAAAACTAGATATTCGAGCCGCTTTTAATCGGATACAAATAGACCTTGAATCAAAGGAATATACTACCTTTCGAATAAAGTATAGATCCTATAAATGCAAGGTTCTCCCATTCGGCCTTTATAATAAACCTAGTACTTACTAATAGTATATAAATAATATTCTTTTAAATTACTTAAATGATTTTTATATAGCATATTTAAATAATATTTTAATTTACTTTAAGAATATTGAAAAGCATTAGGACTATATTGAAAAGGTGCTGAAATAACTCTTAAAGGCTGGCCTTTAAGCAAATATTAAAAAGTGCAAATTCTATATTACTTAAACTCAATATCTCAAATACATTCTAATAATAACCGGGATCGAACCGGACCTTGAAAAGGTCGAACTACTATGCGATTAGAAGTACTTAAAAACTATTATTAAAGTAAAGTCTTACTTAGGATTTTGCGAGTTCTATTAATAATTTATTCGCAACTTTAGGCTAATCGCCAAACCCCTTTTTATTTTAACCCAACCGATAGTACTTTAGAATTGGATAAAAGAGTACCGAATCGCTTTTAAAGAGCTTTGTAAGCAATTGCTTTCGATTTAGCAGATTTATTATTTTGACCCTAACTTACTTATAAAGCTGGAAACTGATGCTTCTAATAGCATTATCGCTAGAGTACTTTCTTAGCAATACTTTAATAAGCAATAGTACTTAATCGGCTTCTATTTATATATACTTTCTAGTTATAAATCTAATTAGGAAATATATAATAAGGAACTCTTTACTATTATTGAATCCTATTATAAATAGAGACTTAAGCTTATATCACTTAAGGAGCGAGTTAATATTTACTTAGATCACCGCTCCCTTAAGTATTTTATAACTATTAAGGTTCTAACTATAAAATAGTACTAATAGATAGAATTTTTATTTGACTTTAATTTTCGAATTATATATACTTTTAATAAAGACAACTAAAAGGCTAATATTCTTAATTGCTAAGAGTAGGATATGCCGGTTTATAAATAAGCGAAGTTAGATAGCCGATCTTAGGTTCTGATTTCCCTAGCTTAATTAGACCTTTGAATTAATATTAAACTGGCTGACAAATTTCTTGCCAGATTTACTAAAGGCACCTTTACCCTAATATTAACTGATGCTCCCGATTCGACCTTGAATCGACTTAAGGATTCCTTTAATTTAATTGAAAAGCTTTATTAAAATAATTACAAATCCTTTTAAAAGATTCGTACCAACCTCCTTAAGAATTACTTTTTAAAAGACAGATTGCTTTACTTTAAGAAGCGTCTTTGCGTATACTATAATACTCCTTTATATACTTATCTAATTTAGAAAGCTTATAACCAACCTTTAAGCGCGCACCTTAGTGGCTTAAAGACCTATTAGCTACTTACTTTTAAGTACTATTAGGTTGAGATAGGTTCAGATTGCAAAAGATTTATTGCAAACTGCAGACCTTATTAATTCTCGCATTCAAAGATAATTAAATAATAAGGCCTCTTATAGCCTCTTCCTATTCCTAACTATCCTATATAGCACTTATATATAGATTTTAAGGATTTCCCTTTTAATAAGTATAGTTTTAATCGAATCCTAGTTTTTATAAACCAACTTAATAAGAGTACTATTATAATCCCTTATTAAAAAGATATTAACGCTTAAGGAACTGCCCGATTATTCGTTTAATAGATATATCAATTTGGCTATACCCTAAAGACAATTACCTTAGACTAAGGCCTTTAGTTTGTCTCCTTATTTTAAAAAGAGTTCTGCTATATTATTAATATTAAGATTAAACTCTTTATAGCATACTATAAAAAGACTGACGGCTAAATAGAGATCATAAATAAGTATATTAATTTAAGGCTACGGCCTTTTATTAATTATTATTAAAATAATTAAAGTAAATTAATTCTATTAATAGATCGTATGCAATCGACTCTCCTTTATGCTTCGATCGGTATAACCCTATATTAGCTTAAGTATAGAGTTGCACCTTAGATAAGTTAGGACTAGATCTCTCCGAAACTGTCTAGCCTATAGAAGAGATTAAACTAAGCAAAGGCTAGGCTAATAGTAGAAAGGATGCACTTAGCCTAAGAAGTAGCAAAAGGCAATATAAAACGCGCTTAAGAGAAAATGCGTAAGTTTATAAATCAATATTAAAGGGAGATTGATTAGAAACCTAAAGATATAGTCTACCTTTTAATAAAAAATCTTAAGAACTACCGCCTTAATAGGAAACTGGCTAATTAATAAGATAGTCCTTTTAAGGTTCTTAAGAAGGTAGGCAATTTATATTAGATTAAGCTGCCTATAGGTTCTATAATATATAATATCTTTATATTAAAGCTACTATTTAAAGATCTGTAGAACCCTTTACTAGGTTAGGAATAACCCTAGCTTATTATAGAAAAGATCGCTAGGTAAAAAGAGTATAAAGTATTTAAGATACTAAGGGTACGCCTATCTTAAGGAAAACTAAAGTACTAGGTTAAATAGACTAGTTATAACCTTGATTTAAGTTAATATCGCGCCTTAAATTTTACAAGATCCTTATATAAGATTCGCGACTTTTATTAGGCCAACCCTATAAAGCTAGGACCACTTTAAAACCTATAAGCTTAACTAAAGGCTTAGGAAAGCGGTATAGATAATTATAGTCATTTGAAAGATAATAGACCAGATGCGAAATAGGTTAGTAAATAAATCTAAAAAAAAAAAAAAAAAAAGGAGAAAAATAATAAAAAATATAAAAATAATAACACTAGGCCTATTGCCCTTCCCTTTTATAACTCCTCTGACCCCTCTTCCTCTGCGCTTAAGGAGATAAGCTCTAACTCTATTCTAAAGCTAGAGCTCGCCTTTTATCTATGCCTCCGCTTAGAATAACCCTAACCTTCTCTTGCCGCCGCTAGCGCCGTCCTATTAGCCACTGCGCCTAATGCTACCCTTATTACTATAAGCCTTCCTCTCCTTATAAGAGACTCTGCCGCTATAGCAGTCTGCTCTATTAATATAATAATAGACCTTAGAAGGCCTAGTATAGTTTGGCTGGATTGCTTTAACCTCGCTAGCTAGGACTTAATAAAGTTGCTGCACTCTTATTAGAAAGTTAGCAATTAATTTAATACTAATTTAAGTTGAACTTATAGCAATTATCGCCTAAACCTCCTTTAGCTAGCTTACTATAGCTTTAGTTATAAAGCGGAGCTTTATAAGGCTAGCGCGCTCGATTTAAGTGCAGCTAGTCAAAGCCTTTGCGCTAGCTATTAGTAAGAGGTTGATAAGGATCCAGGCGCGCTAGACCGCCTTTTAATAGAGCATCTTGCGGTTCCTTACTAAAACCGCCCGCGCGTTATCGTTATCGCTATTATCGTCCTCCTCTTACTACTAGGCAGCCTCCCCCTGCTACTCCTTAAGGGCCGCAGATAGCGCTACAAACTCCTCCTTAATATAAGAGAGAAGCTATAAATAAGTATTAGCGTAAATAGAATTGGAGAATCGATTTAAGGTACTTATAAGGATGCACTCTGCCTTCTGCTCTTAGTACTAATAGCACTTTTTACTACATTTAGACTCAAATTCGCACTTATATGCAATATCGCGCATAAGGCGCCGTATATACTAGTAATAATAAATGCGATAGGCTACCGCAAGGGCGCCTGACAGCAAAGGGATCGGTACTATATATATTAGACGCGATTCGACCTTAGACTAGGGCAAACTTACTTATAGTAGTTAATAATAGTAGTAGTAATTGTTTCTACTACTATGCATTAGTCTTATACTATACTAGTAGGAGTAAGGGACTTATATAATTATATATAATTATTATACTAAGGAAGGAAGATCTTATAAGGGGAAAAACAAATTTAAATATATAACGCGACTTGCGCTAAACTAAATATAAAATAGTACCGTTTGTATAATAATGCGCTAAGTATATTACTATATAAAAATTATCGCAACCTACTAACGCTTATAGATAAGTATTCTTAAAGGGGGAGGGTAGTATAACAGCTGTACCTTCACTTGGTGCAATTACCTAAGAGTATAGCGTTTTAAGGTTTTGCAATCTCGATTCGATATAGGGTTATTTCGAATCGACCCTAAAGGTACAAAAGGATATTCTTATATAATATTATATAAACGGATAAAGAGCCTTAAGCTACTTATATATATAAGGAAGACAGGCTCTCCCCTAAGGAGGGCTTTCTAACTTCTTTGTTTCCTTTGTATTAGACCTATAGAATACGCCTTTTGCACCACTTCTTGCTCCTATACTTGATCTCGCACTTCGGCGGTTCTGTGTCGTTACAAATACCGCATAACGAATGCAACGCGTACCAAAGGTGCTATTAAAGCACCGACGATTGAGATTGCCGGTACTCCTGCGTGCGATATAACGTATATACGCGTTGTTGCGCTCTATTATAGGCTTAGGCATATGGCGCGCAGCGGGGGCAGGGCTCTCTAGCGGCAGTAGCAGCAAGGGCGGCGGCGGCAAGGGCGACGGCTGCGGCGGCTTATTGCCTAGCAGGCACTAGGACGAGCGCGCTAGGGTTACAGCTCCTAAAGGAGCGCCAGCGACCTAGCGCAAAGTCAGTATAACATAGGGTATAAGGACTCTAAGGGTCTTACTTTGCAAGGGCAGCTAGGGCTACGATAAGTAGGAGTTCCTTCTATATTTAAAAATTATTAGTATAAAGATAATATTTTTAAATAATAAAGGAGGGTTCTTTTTAAAAGAAGGGAAGGAGAACCTCTGCGATGGAAATACTCTATAAGAAGCCTAATAGAGCACTAGTATAGAATCGCGAAGATTCCTAAGCGCGCTTATTGCCTATAGCAACCCTTTTCGTTTTAAAAGGAACGACCTCTAGAGGAATAGCACGTAAGATAGAGCCTCTTTTCTTTATAACTGCCATTCTTTCTTTTGTTTTATCTATATAACTAAGCAATTTTAAAAGCATTGCCTAACTAAGGGGTATATTATACAGAATAGGCAGAGTCTCTACTTATTCTAAAGACCCTTTACGTAACTCTGCTAAGTCATAGACTCTCCCTTTTCTTTCCAAAGTCTCCTTACCATATATATATTAGATAATAATACAATTAATCATCTTTTCCTACTTCTACAAGCCTCCTAAGCGACCTAATGAAGGCCCTCCAGCCGACCGCACCATACGATAATATATATTACTAATCTTACTGCCTCTGATATTCTAAGTGGCAAGACTTTATATAAGGTCTTTTGGAATGATATTAAGCCTAATAAGCCTTATACTCCCTTAGTTAAGCATCTTCGAGTACTAGGCTATCGCATCTATATGCTAATTGAGAAAGAAAAGCGAACTTAAAGCAACAAACTTGCTTTAAAAGCAAAGGTAGGTACTCTTATCGGATTTAATAGCAGAAGTATCTATTAGATCTATATACTATCGCAAATAGGTAATAAGATTATTCGATTATCTTATATTCGATTTGATAAAGACGGCCTAATTATAAAGCTACAATTAAGGGATGATTTGACTCCTAGGCCGGGACCGCGAGTCAATACTGACTCTTACAATGATTTCACTCCTAGGCTAGGACCGCAAGTCAATTCTGATTTAGGAGAAGCTAATGAAGCTGAGCTTCTAACTCTAAGAAAGAGAGGAAGACCTCCTAGTTTAAAGAATAAGGCTCACCCTTAGCCTTCTAAGAAGAGAGCTACTCGCTTAACTTATGCTCTTAGATTCAAAGCTAATAACTTTAATAATAAGGAAGCCTATTTAAGTGCCTTCTATATAGCCTTACTCGACTCTCCTTACCTAAATGACTTGAAAACAGTCGAATAAGCCCTCTCTTGCGCTAATACCGATAAATGGCAATCTGCGATCAACTTTAAGTATAATTCCCTTACTTATAAGAATATATAGGTAGTAGTTAAACGCTTAAAACTCTCTAAAGACGATAGAGTACTTAGATCAAGGCTTGTCTTTAAAATAAAAAGAGATTAAAATAGGGAAATCTCCTGATCGAAGGTCAGATTTATTATATAAGGCTATATATAATAATAAGGTCGAAATTACAATTAGACTTTTGCTAAAGTATGCAAATCTATAGTTTAGAAGATCGCGATTGCGCTTATAGCGCTATACGACTTTAAGCTAGATTAGTTCAATATTAAGATAGCTTTCCTTAACTCAAAAGCTAACTCTAACATCTACGTTAAGTTACCTCTTAAATACACTTAAGATAAGGTTGTTCTTTCACCTTAAGACTACTATCTTAAGCTTCTTAAGGCCTTATATAGCTTAAAGCAATCTCTACGACTATAGTAAGAAAAGCTATAGTCCAAGCTGCAAAAGCTCGATTTTCAACCTCTTAATACTAATAATTGCATATATATCAACCGCGCCTTTCGGATTCTTATCATTACCTACGTCGACGACTTCCTTATAGTAGCAAAGAAAGTTAATATATATAATAAGTTTAAAAGAGATCTTTGCAACCTCTTTAAGATTATAAGTAGCGAACCGGCTAACTACTTCTTAAGAGTACGTATAGTTAGAGATCGATAAAATAGAACGATCTCGCTTTATTAAGACGCTTATATTAATAAGGTTCTTAAACGTTTTTATATAATTAATTGTAAAAGCGTACTAACGCCTTTTGCTAATGGCTATGAAATTCATATAATCAAATTTGATAGCTAAGCCACTCTATAGGAAGTGAAGTATAGGTTCTATACCGGTAATCGATATTCACGTGAATATAGTTGAGTATTTATTATTAAAAAGAATCTATTATAATATCTGTCTATCTTTATATAACTGAGATAGTACCTTTATACTTATAAATGTCCTCCCTCTTATAATCACTCCTAGCCGTATATAGATATCCTTTTAAGGTCTTCCGGCTGAATAGCCGTTTGAAATACATACAAAACCCCTTATATCGCATATGGTATAGCTATATAGGATGACCTTAGGAATAAGGGCAGGTTGCCTCTTGCATAAGAATCTGCGTACTAATACCGGCAGTACTCTCTTTTAAAAAGACCTTTTCAACTCGCATAAGGAAGTATATAGAATAGGTGTATAAAGGAGGTAGATTAGTAGTAAATAATCAAATAGTAATAAAGAATAAAATAGTAAAGATAAATAGCTTAATAGTAAAGGCAGGTGTAATAGGTAGTAAGGATAGTATATAGAAAGTAGAATAGTAAAGATAAAGGCAAATAGTAAAGAGGGAAAGGAAAGGTGTCTAAGTGATAGAAGCAATTTAAAGTCTTTATTTAAGCCTTATAGTAGTACGATTATAGTCCGGTTGCGTTCTAGTAGGTTTAAGACTCTTTATTAAAGAGTCATCTAAAGTTATAATCTATTATAGCTATAAATTATAATAATCTATAGAAGGGAAAAGAGGGGCCTTTAAGAAGGCATATATATTAAGCTTCCCTTTTCCTTTGATCTTTCAACTTTAACTTCCACTTCTTATAAGTAGGTCGATCTCCCCCTCTTGCTTTTGAATTGATTAACCCTATAGTAGATCTTATCTCATACTATCTTATTAATAATATTATTATTAGTAAGTGCTCCGATTATTGGCCGACCCCTTTTAATATATATATTACTAACTTAAATAGTGCTTGAATGCAATTTAAAAGACCTTCCTAAGGCATTTCAAGTGCTTTGCGTATATTATACGCAAGTGATATTAAGAAAGGAGGCTAGTAAGAATAATACTAGCTATATATGCGCATTTAATACTCTTACTTTTAAGAAGTATAATTACTATATTATGCAATAGGCAAAGTATATCCTAGTAAGTGCCCTTTAATATCTTTATACTTTAATAACCTTTAATAGATATTTATTTTAAATACCTATTTAGGCTTAGGATAAGTATATTATCCTCTAGGATACTTAAGTTAGTAGTAACGTTAAAGCGATCTAAGAGGCGGCCTAAATCCTATCTAAAGAGACTTAGATATAAATCTCTATAGTCCTAAAGACTTAAGATGCCCTTTAGCTAGCCTAGCTAAATAAAGCTTATGCCCTTTACTATAGTATCAACCTTGCGAATACCTAGTAAGCTATAAGTGCCTTTGAATCTATCTAATATTAATAATTGACTATTTATAAGATCTATTATGTATTATCTAAAGTAGTAATGCTACCTTTAGGCGTCTTAAAACTCAAGGCGCTAAGGTGCTTAGCTCCCTCTAGTATATAGAAGGGCTATCTAGCTCGGCTAGGGGCTGCTCTTAGGCTTTCTTTAATAATATCTGCTGCTAAAAAGGCAAGGGTAGATAGGTACCTTCTAAAGGCTCTTTAAAAGGTAAGGATCTGGATCTTAATAATCTAGATAAGCCGAATCTAAAGGAGATCGCAGCCGCTCTTACTTAAGTGCGAGCTTAAGAGGAGTAGGCCAACTTGGCTGCTACTTTAGGTAGTAAGGCTTCTAAGCCTTAAGGGTTTAGGGATCTACGCCTTAGAAATCCTAGTACTTAGGATAGGTACTTATTAAAGGTGGAATTATTAGTAGATTATTATCTTTAGTAATATAGTAATCGCTGCTTTGCTATAACCTCCTTCTTAAGTACTACTTAAGTGATAAAAAAATGCAAGTACGCGCAAGTAAGTAAGAAAAGATAAAAAGAAGGTAGTAATAGCAAGTATAGGAATATAATAAGAAAAGATAAAAAAGAAGGTAGTAATAGTAAGTATAGGAATATATCTCATAGTAAAATAAAAAATAAATAAAAAAATTACCAATAGCTTATAATTAAAAATATCGGATATTATTAATCTAGGACCTTTTTAGGTCTGATTATGCCCTAATAGGCCTTTGTACCTATCCCTCCTTCTTAACAATTATTGAATTAGTATCCACCAGTTGTTAAAGGGCCTGATTTGGATTAGCTTTTATTATAGTATTAGTAGGGTTGCTAGTGCCATCGATTTAATATATCTTTATAAGCTCCCTATTCTTATACGATTATCAAATAGCCATTATATCGATTATCAATCGCTTCTCCTTTGTAATACCCAATTTGATAATACACTTATATAAGAAGAGGGAATCTATATATACAATAGTAAGGAGGCGGGGTAGACTTAGCTTAGCTATTACTATATCGATCGTTATAGCTATAGAAACTAGCATATTAATACCTATTACTATAATATATAGTTCAGAGGCTAGTATAGCTCTTATTACTCTCTTATACTTCGTCAAGCTATAGTATAGAATATTGCCTTTTAAAGTAAACTGCGATTCTCCTTCCTCTTTAGTAGCTAGTACGATAATATAGCCGATCTATAAGCTTAAATCCTTATTATTGGCAAAAGATCTATCGATAAATGCAAATAGTTTAGTATTTTGCAAATTGATAGTAAGGTAGGTCAGGCCTCTTTTAAGGTTGTTTCGAATCCATTTAAGTCGCTTATTCAGATTCTCTGCATCTTGAACTATCGGATCCTAGTATTAGGCTGCAGCTGATAAATCGAAGGAAGCTTTTAACTAGCAGATCGTAGCTAAGTAGGCTCCTTTTACTTTTTGCTTTAGCTATTATTGCTTATAGCCCTCTTAAGAAGTATCGATTAATTCCAGCCTTTAGCCTTGGCCCTTTTACTGCATATATACTATATCCCCTTCTTAGGAAATAATATACCTATTGAAAGCTAATAATTCGGTACTTAATAGGTATTGTATTAGCTTTATAAGGAATCCTACCCTTTTGATCTCATCCTCTTCCTTTTTTAAGAAGTCTGCTTCTTTAAGTATCAAAGTGTTATCCGTTTGTATTCCTATTATACCGAAAAAGGGAGAATTGCTTAAGGTTAATAATAGATAAGGGTTATAAGTTGAATTAGCTATATTGAGATTGCTGCAATAGTGCTTATAGTAGGTGCTGAATTAGTAATTTCCTAATTCGGGAATGCTATAAAGTAGTAGCACTACTTTAAAGACTATACTTGCAGGGAATAGCTTAGTAATATCTTATAGGGGAAATATAAATATATTGCATAGTAGCTTCGAAGCTACCTAGGTGTATGCTTATATAATGTCCTATAGGCCGAGAATGCCCTTCTTATCCTATTCTTTAAAGTGTTCTTAGATTAATGCTGAAAGTAATATTAAAAGGCATTAGCTTACTTATTGGATAGTTAGAGATTAGGTGATTATACCTTCCTCCTTCTTACTAGTATTATTCTAGGCCTATATAATTAGGCGTGATTTCTCAAATAGGTGATCTATCTCCTTCTCCTTTATCTTATTAACTATTTTTGATTTAAAGATCCTCTTGCCTTTTATAGCAGGGTCATTTTTATTTATTAATATAAATACCTCCCTATTTATTAGCCCTTGGTACTCTTTTAAGCGAGATTGCTAAAAAGGGCGCCTAAGAGTAGTAATCTTGCCTTCTGCCTATAGCTTTTGCGATAGTTCTTAATCCCTATTCTCCTTTTCTATTAGGAATACCTCCGATTTGGCTATATATGACTTATTATCTGCTTTAAAGGATATTTATATCTTAATATTATAGTTATTATCAATTATAGGAAGGCCGGAAATAGGCTTAATAAAGGGAACCTCTACTCTTAGCAATTACTTGCGGCTATTAAGTTGCGGCTTAACTAAGCGAGAGGGCTCTACTTCTTTATTAACGTCGGTTGCGTTTTACTTCCTTTTAATAATCGTTCGATCCTTAGGTTTAGTTCCTTTGGTTTTCTTTAGGCAGTTTTCTTTATTATTAATTTTAAATAAACGTATGCTTATCGATCTGAAGTGCCTTATTCTACTGCTAATATCGACTATATAGGTTTCGTTCTTTAAGCCTAGGAACTCGAATAGGCCTATCTATCCTCCCTTCTCCTAATATACTAATACTAGGTCTTTTAGCTTTAAATCGTAGATATAAGTGGTTCTAAGGCCATTCTTTATACCTAAAGTATTATTAACCTTGCGAGTAGTATAGATCTTCCTAACTTCCTTTATAGCCTTTTTAATTATTACTACCTTCTATTTTACTAATAGATTTAGTAGATTTAGTTTAATTAGCCTCAGATATGCCTTAAAAATAAGTAGGGTAGGAATTATCCTATTAGGCCCTATTATATTATTAACTGCTTTAATAGCTATTTGCAGCCTCTTATTATCGCTTAATCAAGGGTGTTTAGCTATTATTATCTTAAAGGCATATCTTAAAGGGCGATGATACTATTTGACCTTGCTAATAGAGTAGTGCGCCTTTATAGGAACTAGTTTAAGGGTTGTTCTTATAGATCTTAAAGAGCTTTTAAACTCTGCTAAGTTGAAGTTAGTGCTATAGTTATATATTATAAAATCAGAAGGTCTAATATACGTATCTAGCTAAGCTAATTTGAAGGCTTGAAATACTGCATCGGCCGAATGTGCTCTCATTCCCTTTCGTAAGAACCTTACGGCTTTAAATCCTATCGCTTTATCAACTATATAAAGGGCGTTCCTTCTATCGAATTAAGTAATATCGATATATATAGTATAATTAAAGTCGATATTATCTTATAGCTTAAATTAGAATCTATAAGGAGCGTTAGCGTAGAGTTAATAATATTAGTATATTTCCCTTACTTTTACTATAATACTAGAGTCGATATTATAACCAGCCTAGTTTAAGAGGTATTTAAGGCGTTTTACTAACAGATGTTCGAATCTTTTATATAGCCTTCGGATCTCTATTTCTATTAAGTAGTATATATTAATTATACCTTCTAAAGTTATCAAAAGTTGCTCTATTATATTAAGTAAAAGCTATAGGTGCTTATATTTTCTAATAATTAAGTGTTTCTCCTTACCGATTATAAGCAAATTGCGCAGATTATCGTATTTAGCTCCCATTTTATCAAGTTATTATAAGTAGACTAAAAACGGTATATCTGCCTTTATAATTAAGAATTCTATAGGGCCTGCTAATATTTAAATAGTTATCTTACCAATTGCATTTCGTAAACCTGCCCTAAAGGTAATTTTATACTTTTTAGCACCGAGTGGAGCCAAAACTACGTCCTATATATTTTGCAGGGCTTTAAATTAGTTAATTCCTCCTATATTTTTATTTAAAGCGCCTATATCGATTAGGAATCCTTAAAAGAATTAATCTATCTACTATATTATAAATATCTTAGGGTCCGTTTATATTAGTTTATTAACTCTTATTATAAAGAGGTATTTAGCCTTCTACTTTTTAAGCTAGTCAAGTATAGTTCTTAAGTTATATTCCTAATTAGAAGCTAGGAATACTATAGTAAAGTTAATATTACTATCCTTAGGGTCGCTAATTACTTAATCCTCCTCTTCTAAAGACGTTTCCTATTTATCCTTATTAGTCCTATTGCCTTCCAAATATGCTCTATTATCTTCTTAAGCAAGGTATACCTTATATATTTTATCTATTGGCTTATAGCCTTCGGCTTATCGGCTTGCTATATAGCGAGACTTTTAAGTGGCTCTTTCTTCTTCTAAGTGCTTAGTACTATAGCAGTCCTTTTTCTAGCATATAATATACCTTATATAGCTTGGTTTCGATTAGAAGGTTATTCCTCTTTTATTACCTTAGGTAAACTTTATCTTTTTATTTGAAAAGTATACTATAGATTGCCCTTACTCTTTAGCTAAATAATATTAAGGTCTATTAGTAGCTGAACTAGGATGCTAGGATTTAGATAGTCCGTCTTAAGCAACTACTCTTACGCAAGCCTATAAGCTATCTAATAGAGCTAGGAATGTTACTAATAGTTTGAAAAGTGCTATTTGAAATAGCTGATTCTTAGAAATACCTTATATAAGTCTATCTTTAATAGATCGATTGTTCCTTATACTAATATATAAGCCTAATTGCAGGTTTTATAGCTCCTTAGTATAGTTCTTAAGTTAGGTCAGGATCGGTTTCCTCCTTTAATAGTCTTCTTATTAGAATAGGTCAAATGTCAGCCGAAACCACCTCCTTAAGAATCTGCTACTTCTCTCTTCGGTCTTATAATTGGCCCGAATAGCCTCTATTAGCTTAGCAAACTTAAAGTTCTTATTTTATAAGTACTAATAGTAGTACGTTAAGGCCAAGTCTTATAATATAGATAGAAAGGCTTTATACTATATACTTTAGTCTACTAAGGCTCTTTAGCATAAATCGGCAAATATATAAAGCTTCTTATTAAGGTGATCTTTCCTACTTAAGTACTAAGTCTCTTTAGTATATATCTTACTTAAATTTATAAGGGTTTTGGCCTAATCTGAAGTTAAAGGTTCTATAATATACTAAGATAGTTGAGCGTCGCTTTAATTAAGGTTTAAAAGCGCTTTTAAATCCCTTCTTATAGCAAAGGGTAGTAACGATCTATCTCTTAATTAAATCGGCGGCATTAGTATTAGATTTAAGATCTTTAGGTATTACAAGACTAAGGTTCGCTTTAATTAAGGTTAATAAGGTATTCTTTTAAAGTTGTACTATTCGATTGTTTATCTTAGAGTATCCGCTTTATATAGGTTGTCTTACGAAGTGTTATTATTATATCTAAGGTATCTTTACTAAAGTGAGTCTTAGCGTACTATCTCTTATTTAGCTATAGTAACCCTTTAAGTAGGTGGCTCGCTTATTTGTATAGATTTGGCAAATTCTAAAGTAGACCTTATTCTATATCTTAGAGATTATACTATAATTGAGTTCGGTACTTCTTAAGTCTATAACTCTAGCTAGTCTTTTAGCTACTTATTTCCTTCTTAGTATACTATATTAAAAAGTGCCTAGCTGATTGAAACGCCCTTCTTATGCTAAATGTATACTCTATAGTACCGAAGGTTATCCTTTAGGCGTTATTAAATGTCCTTGTTTAGCAATTTAAAATCGCTAACTATCTAATCTTAGAACTCCTTTTAAAAGTCTTTAGCAAGGTATAACCCTCTCCTTTTGCTATCTTATAATATCTTTCGGAAGTTCTCTATATATTAATCTTTTGGTTTAAGGGCCTCTTTACTAAGTTAATCCTCTTAGGGTCTTATATCCCTTTTGAGGTCCTTTAGTATCTAGGGTTGCCTTAGATTAAGCGGCATTAATAGTCTTCCTTCGATCATTTCCTAATATTATTTAGATATTGCTCTACGCCCTAATAGGGTCTAAAAGAAGTCTAATATAGTTGTGTTTTATATATTATTATACTATTATCTAATTATAGTTAGGATACTAATTGCATTCCGGTTTTACCTTAATTGTAATACATAATAGAACGCAGGTAGAAGAGGATAATATCTACTTTTAAAGTAATAACTCTGGCTAGATTCGCATACCTTTCGCCTTTTCCCCTTTAATAGTAATTGATATTACTTTATACGTTTAAGTTAGTATTTAAGGTAAGCCGGAAATACAATTAAGTACTCCTTAAAATTAAGAAAGAATTCTTTAATTTAATAACCTTGCTATTTATAGTAAAGGTGCTACTACTAATTAGTATAGGTTCTATACTAGTAATCGATATTTATATAAATATAGTTAAGTACTTATTATTAAAAAGAATCTATTATAATATCTATCTATCTCTATATAATTAAGATAGTACCTTTATACCTATAAATGTCCTCCCTCCTATAGTCACTCTTAGCTATATATAGATATCCTTCTAAAGTCCTTTGGCTAAACAGCCGTCCGAAATACATACGAAACCCCTTATATCGCATATGGTATAGCTATATAGGATGACCCTAGGAATAAGGGCAGGTTGCCTCTTGCATAGGAATCTGCGTACCAATATGAAGCTATACTAAGAGATCTATAGTTCTCTATAGTACCTTGCGTACTATATACATTAGGATATATTATACTACTGCTCTATTCTCAGCAAATTCCTTACCAACCCTTTGCTATAATATATAGCAGCTTTAAAACGAGTTTTATAATACTTATAAGGAACGCGATTCTATTATACTACCTTTAGAAGTAAAAAAACTGACTTAAAGCTTTAGAAATTGTATAGCTACTGCGATTCTAACTAGGCAGGTGATAGAGGAAGTAGAGCCTCCCATTCTAGGGCTATCTTCTTCCTTAATAATAGTATAATCACCGCCTCCTTTAAGCGATAAACTATTATCGCTCTCTTATCTATAGAGGTAGAGTATATCGCTATATGCAAATTCGTATAAGAAGCCTCTTAGATACGCCAGGTACTTAAGGAAATGGGCTACGCTAGTAATAATACTACTAAAGTCGAGATAATCTGCGATAACTAAGGAGCCCTTTATCTTACTAAAAACCTTGAATATTATTAGAGAATAAAGCATATTGATATTAAGTTCTATTATATTTGGCAAGAGCTTTAGAAAGGCCATTTAGACCTTTGGTATACTAATACTAAAGACAACGCTGCCGATAGACTTACTAAGAGCTTAAATAGCTCCAACTACGCCGCCTTTATTAAATTGTTAAATATTATTAAGATAGGTGATACAGCTATTACTCCAATGTATTATCATATGACCCTACTGCTTAATCAGTAGGATATTGATACGTATATAGCTATAGGGAAGAAAGGGGTAACCTTCCTTTCCTAACTCTTACTAATATATCGACCATCGACCTTTAGAAGCCTCCTTTACTTACTGCGCCAACTTACTTAAGCTTAATAGGTTATAAGCCTTAGATAGACCGATAATAGATTATTAACTTCCTTTAGAAAGCACTTGCGCTGCAACTATTAGTAGGAAGTTGAATGAGACTTATAATAAGAGGCGAGCAATCGGCGAATAGGAGGTATAATTCCCTATTTAGCCAACCTATATTACAAGAGGTATGATTCCTTACTTTACAATCCTTTAGTATTATAAGAGGTATAATTCCTTACTTTACTATATTTTATAAGAGGTATAATTCCCTATATTATAGCCTTAAAACCCTTTTCGATAAAAGGACTTCCTCCCTATTTAATACTTCTATAATACCGCTATTTAATCATTTCGACTTTTCGATAAGAGGAGTGCCCTTAACTATTTAATTTATTTGATTTTAACGCAATTCTATTCGAAATAGCAATAGCTTCCGATTCCGATCGAAATACTAGACTTAGAGACCTTTAACTCTCTTAAAAGAACTAGCAATAATAGTTCAACGATTTAAAGCTTTACTTTAAAAGCAAAGGCATTAAAATAGCGATTTAAAAGACACTTATTAAATACGCAAGAATAGCCCCTTATACTCCTTCTACTAATTCGTCTACTTCTACTTTAATAGCTAATACAATTGCTAAGGATTTATTAGATATATTAAATAAGCTTAGCCTAAGAGCTTTAGTAGATAATAACTAAGAATCCTAAAGGCAGATTTTAAATATAGAAAAGGAGAAGGAGTATAAGCTGGCCTTAGCTAAATATAAGCTTAAGATCAATAGAGGTTTAAGCGATAAAGACCGAGATTTTATTTGAGTTTATAATAATATAAAAATAAGATAGGATACTTTAAAGGCAAAATACTCTTAGATAATTGCCTTTAATACTTAGTATCTGCTATAGTAGATCACTTCATTTTAATATAGAAAAGATAAAGATAGTAAGGATATAAATATAAATATAGACTTTACCTAATCTATACTATATAAAGTAAGGAGGAGAATAAGAGCTATAGATCCTAGGATAGCTATAACTTTTAAAGAAACTTAGCTTTTTAATTTCTTACTTAATAGCCTCCCTTTTAAATTTACTATTATAAAACAATCTCTTCTTATCTAACCTAACCTTAAGATCTATAAGAAGATCGACCTCCTTTAAACTATTAAGTAAGACTTTAAAGGACGCTTTAAATCGGCAAATACTGCGTTATAAAGCAATAATAAGCCTAAGAAAAGGAAGAAGCGTAGGATAAGCCCTTAAGCTTATTAGGAATGCTACTTTTATAATAGTACTTATAATATTACTAATTATAAAGTTAGAAAGCAACTGATTAATATAGTTATTAGCTTTAATATTAAAAAGCAATCGAAGTAGAAGTTAAAAAGTAAAATGCCCTTATCCTACCGAAGGCTGCAACTATTAAGGAAAGGCAAAGGAAAAGGCTATTTAGCTAGAACTTTAGCAAATACCTTTAATAATAATAGTAGGTTATTTAAACTTAAATCCACTTCTGATGATTTAAATAATAATTATAATAAAAATGCTTACGTTTTAAAAGCCGATCTTTATAAGATCCTTAAATCCGATTGGTATAGTAATACTAATTGCATAGCATATATAATTAATAAATCCTACCTATTTAAAGGCCCGCTTACTAAAATAAAAAGGCGCTCTATTAAAGTTAGTAGTAGAAGGTTATATATAAACTCGATAGGTATAGTAAAGATGAATATTATTAGCATTTCTTTCCTTTTGCAAAATGTTCTTCTTATACTTAGCTTAAGTATTAATCTCTTATTTAATTATAAGATCTATATAAAGTTGAATTAAATAAGAGTTTTTAATAATCAATTTATATAGTTTATAAATAATAATTATAAAGTGATTTTTAAAGCTAAAATTAAAGATAAACTTTATATTATTTTAAAAGTGATATTATAGAAATTAACTCTTAAGCCAGACTTATAAGTAGATTCCTTTAAAGAAAGTATACTCTTTACCCTAATATAATTAAGTAAAGATAAGGAGAATAGATAGACTCTTAAGCTAGGATCGCAAGTGAAATTTGTAAAAATAACTCTTAAGCTAAGACTATAGGTAGATTGCAAAGTATCCTTAAAGATAACTCTTAAGCTAGGATTATAAGTGAATTTAATAGAAATAACTCCTAAGCTAAGACTATAAGTAGATTCTACAGATTCGCTAATAATAACTCTTAAGCTAAGATCGCAAGTGAAATTCGTAGAAATAACTCTTAAGCTAAGACTATAAGTGAAATTCGCAAATTTATTAAAAGCGACTCTTAAGCTAGGACCGCAAGTAGATCTTGCGATTTTATTAAAAACGACTCTTAAGCTAGGCTTGCAATTGGAAAATGGCAAAACCTTAAATTACTATTACTAGTCCTTTCTAACCGCTAATAATAAAGTATCAACTAATAATAGGCTACTAAAGCTATTAGAAGCCGAAAGCCTATTAAAGTATTAGCTAATATATAAAAGATTTGCATATTTAAGGCTAGAGAAATTAAAGGGCCTATATAAGGTCTCGACTTTAAAACAGAAGATCTAAATACTAAAGGATCGCTTAGTATACCGAATTTATAAGCTAATAAAACTTCGAAATCAAATGCAAACTAAGCTTAGTTTATAAAAAGATTCAATACTAGTGCTAATATCTATTAATACTACTAGACTATTTACAACTTCAATTAAAGGAAATAATTAGTTCTTTTAAATAGTAAATAACTCTATTTAGCAAATATAAACTATTTGCGCTAAGATTAAATCTAAGCTTATAGAAAAGCTAGAAACTTAGAAAGTAATAAAGGAATGCTAGACCTAGTTAAAGCTAATAGCTATTAGGTCTAATAATACCTTAAAGATTAAGGTAAAGCTTAATAAATAGGTAAAACAAGGAGTTTATTATAAACTAACTATAATATATAAAGGTTCTTACTAGAATAGTATTATTAAGCGAAGCATTTAGTAAGTAAAGATTGACTATCGCACTCTACTATAAGATACTAACCTACTACTAGAATTCTAAGACCTTGCAGTTAAGGTAGATATATACCTGCGAAATAGAATAGGTAATAGACTAATAGTCAATAGCACCCGAATATCACTATATAAGGCATATTTCAGATAGAAACTAAGCCTAGACTATATCTACGTCTTTAGAAGTATCTACTACTCTTATATTAGCCTAAAGTCTTAGCCTGCAGGTATAAAAAGCAAGAAGCTAATAGATTAAGATAAAGAATATATATTTATTAAGTATATTAAATAGATAATAAAGCAATAGATAGTATACGCGCTAGATCTAAAGCGAGTAATCATATCCTTAATAGTTAAGTTTGATAAATCTTAAAATAAGAAGGAGCTATCCTTAAAGCTTTATATATTTAAAGATTCGCAAGGTATACTACTTAATAGTAATACTATTAAGCCGAACTAACAACCCCTTTCTCTTAGCTTAAGTTGTCGTGCATAATACCGCTTGGCCAAAATGTGAATCCACACCTTAGGGCGCGTACTAGCATATTTAGCCTATTTTCTGTATAATATACCCCCTAGGTCGCTGGAAGAACAGTTTTTCCGGCGGCCTAAGTACTAGCCTAGTCTATAGTAGCGTAGATATGGCGCATAGACCGCTAAGCTAGTAGGAAATAGGTGGTCGGAAGGGCCGGAATGCAATTTTCTTCGGCCATATATCAGACGGCTATCGGACGTCTTTTTACTTAAACCTATCGAAACTTCTATCGATATAATCGAAACTAAGTATAATTATTGCCGAGAATTTGAAAAGTGGTTTACTAGTAGAACTTCGAAGCGAGAAACGTCGGCTAAACCTTGCGCAAGAGGAATGCGAAAAGAATTATTGCTACGCTTATAGGGCTTATAACTATTGTATATAATACCGCTCGGCCAAAATGTGAATCCACACCTTAGGGCGCGTACTAGCATATTTAGCCTATTTTCTGCATAATATAAGTATATTAAGCGCACCCGCTGATCGACGACCTACTAGTCGCCTAAAGGCCGAATAGACTATTCCTATCGTTTGCAAACTACCTAAAGTATAAAACAACTTTAATATTATTATTCCTTTAATTAAAGCACCTATAGTAAAGGATATTCCTAAAATAGGTATAAGTAATAATAAGCCTTTACTATTAGAAAGCGGTTCCTTAGATAATAAGCCTATAGAACCTATAGCCGAACCTATATCTTTGAAAAGGAATAGAGACTTAGAATTAGAAGATACCTTAGATAAACGAAAGTCTAAGCGTATCTAAGCTATAATAGCATATAAGATCTATAAGCTTAAACTTCAATAGAGCTTTAATAAAGATAATACGTTCTTAACCGCTAAGGGAATAATGAAAATCTCTCTTCCAAAGATGTATAATAAAGCTATTAATAACCTAAAGAATAAAGTAGTATAGAATAAAGCAATCTAAAAGAAGATAAGCTCTCTTATTGCAAATAGTATATAAATAAAGGAACTGACGCTAAAGGATATGAACCTAGTATTAATAAAGTGGGTCTTTATAATTAAGATATATATAAATAGGACCTTAGAATATTATAAGGCAAGGCTTATAGCTAAGAGCTTCTTTTAATAGTATAGAGAAGACTACTTTAATACATTCGCGCTAACAGTTTGCATAAATACCCTTTGCATATTCATAGCAATAGTAGCCGCTAAGGACCTTAAATGCAGATAGTATAATATTAAAAATGCATTTACTAAAGCAATTATAAAAGAATGGATTTTTCTCTTTTAACCTAATAGTATTCCTATATGCGCTAGCCACTCTCTCTATATACTCTGCAGTATTTATAGGCTTAAACAATTAGCCTATGATTAAAACCTCTTATATAGCTTTACTTTAATAGAAATAGGATTTATTCAAAGCCTAGCTGACCTTTATCTATTTACTTATACTAAGCGTAGAATTAAGTTACTACTATATATTGATAATATTGCTATAGCTACGAAAACGACTACTTAATTAGATTAGTTCTTTATAACAATTTAGAAACGTTTTAATACTAAGGATCTAAAGGGAATTTATAAGATCCTTAGCATCTGCGTTATAAGGAACCGCTCTATTTAAGAACTCTAGTTAGACTAAGAGTAATATATTAAAAAGATCCTAGATTAAATAGGACTCTTTACTTATACTTCCAACTTTAAGCTAAAGCGTACTTTAATTAAAGGAAAGTATAATAAGTTAAAGCCTATTAATGAAAATAAGCAAAGAGGAGATCTAAAGAAGTACTAATAAAATATTAAAGCAATTATATATACTATAGTATATATAAGACTAGATATCGCCTTTATTATTAAGCAACTTAATCAAAACCTAAAGGATCCGACGATTTAATATAAGAATGCAGTTAAGCGACTTAAAAGGTACCTTCGATTAATAATTATATAAAAGGTAAGATACAGACTAATGAAATATATAAGTATAAAGCTTAAGGTATATACTAATTCCAATTAGGCAAATATAAAAGGTTGGAAAAGTATATTTAAAAGCGTAGCAATACTATATAGCAGACCTATATTATAAGGAAGTAGGAAGTAGAAATCAGTAGCTACCGCAAGCACTAAGGCCGAATATATATCGATATTATTAAATTGCAAATAAGGATTATAGATTACTTAAGTTCTAAAAGATATAGGTTTCGCTAAGTATATTAAATAAGATAGGAATTATATTAATCTTTAAGTAGATAATATAAAGGCGATTGCACTTATAAAGAATCCATACTTATATAAGCGATCGAAATATATTAATATTACTTACTACTTTATTTGCGACCTTATTATAAAGAATAAGTTATTAATTACTTATATCCTAACTAATTGAATAGTAGTAGATAGATTTATAAAGCTACTAGAGATAATTGCAAAGTTCGAAGTATTTAAAGATATACTAAAGTTGCAAAAGATAGTAGGGGCTTAGTAGGCTTAAGGACGACTCCTAGGCCTGCCTTACGAATTAAGTTATATAGTCTTATAAAGGAAAGTTTTTAAATCGACTCCTAGGCCTAGACTGCGAGTCAAGTTATATAGTCTTATAAAGGAATATCTTTTAGGAAATTTAACTCCTAGTCCTACCTTGCGAGTAGGGTTAGTGATTTTAATAGAGGTTACTATTAATTAATTGTTTTTAATTTAAAGAGATACCTAGGAATTGGATTAGCATAAAAGGATAGTTATTATTTTCCTAACTATAGGTCAATTGGAATAAGATCTAAGTAAGGGTATTAAGATAGGTAATATAGCTATCACTTTAATATATTATTATATAATCCTACTACTTAGTTAATAGGATATTAATACGTATATAGCTATAGGGAAGAAAGGGGTAACCTTTCTTCTTTAACTCTTACTAATATATCGACCATCGACCTTTAGAAGCCTCCTTTACCTACTGCGCCGACTTACTTAAGCTCAATAAATATAAAGGTTCTGCACCTCGATTAAGGGGTGATTTTTTTTTGCACCTCTATTATAGGGTGATTTTTTTTTGCACTTCTATTAAGGGGTGATTTTTTACTCCTGGGCTGGGCCCGCGAGTTGATTTTGACTTTTTTAAAGGGTGGATTTCCTACTCTAGAGTAGAGCGCGCTAGCGAACTCTACTCTATTTCCCATATCTGCAGATTGATTTTTTATACGAAACTGTAAATTATAACAAAAGTTATAATATCATATATATTGCTAGCAAATACCTTTAAAGGTCTCCCCAGAGGGGTGTATTACAGATATGCCTATTATATATTTATTATATGATCTATCATATGACACATTATATATATGATATATCATATGACTTGCTATATGACTTAGCGCCTTTATTAAGAAGGCCGCTTACCTTAAATAGCTCCTAGTTAAAGAGCTCTTATAAATCAAAACACCTAACATCGTCGTTTGCACCTCATACTTCTTCGTACCCTCTTCTAGTTTACTATCAAGTTCACTATTAGAGAACCTCCTTGCTACAACCTATATAAGGACGATTCCTTTGAGATTTCCGTCCTTATACGACCTTATTAATCTCTTAATTCGCAGATAAGAGACCGGCCTTTTGAAAAACCTCTTTGAAATATTTATAGCCTTTTTATTTAACTTTAAAAATCATTAATATCTCTACCCTTAATCGCCTAGTTACTTAAAACTATCGATTTTATTTAGCAACTATTAATAACCTTAGATTTTCCCTTTTCGGCTCTGCTTTAAAAAACCCCTATTTTCTTCCTTAACTCCGAGATTTTCGGAATTTTCGGCTTCTTAATATAAAAAGTTTGATAAACCTTATAATAGCAATCTTAAATAGCAGTAGTTTTAAGTACTTAAGTAATATTAAGCGCAAACTCCAATTAGAAGTATCTCTTTAGAATTATTAAAAATCCGAATCTGATAATTTAACTGCCTTAGCTTATATTGCAGGTATGCCCGTCACATATTTGTCATATGATCTATTATATGACATATCATATATATGATATATCATATGACTTGCCATATGACTTAGCGCCTTCACTAAGAAGGCCGCTTACCTTAAATAGCTCTTAGTTAGAGAGCTCTTATGAATCAAGACACCTAACATCGTCGTTTGCACCTTATACTTCTTCGTGCCCTCTTCTAGTTTACTATTAAGTTTACTATTAGAGAACCTCCTTGCTATAAGTTATAAGCCCCGCATGCCTATAAATAGCATTCGACAAATTCCATCGATTAAAGTCTCTATTGGTACGCAGATTCCTGTGCAGGAGGCAAGCTGCCCTTATTCCTAGGGTCATCCTATATAGCTGTACCATATGCGATATAAGGGGTTTCGTATATATTTCGGACGGCTATTTAGCCGGAGGACTTCGGAAGGATATCTATATATAGCTAAGAGGGACTATAAGAGGGAGGACATTTATAGGTATAAAGGTACTATCTCGGTTATATAAAGATAGATAGATATTATAATAGATTCTTTTTAATAATAAGTACTTAACTATATTCATATGAATATTAATTACTAATATAGAACCTATACTAATTAGTGGTAGCACTTTTACTATAGATAAGTAAGGTTATTAAATTAAAGAATTCTTTCTTGATTTAAGGAGTACTTAATTGTATTTCCGGCTTACTTTAAATACTAACTTAAATATATAAAGTAATATCAGTTACTACTAGAGGGGAAAAGGCGAAAGGTATGCGAATCAAGCTAGAATTATTACTTTAAAGGTAGATACTATCCTCTTTTACTTGCGTTCTATTATATATTATAATTAAGGCAAAATCAGAGTGCAATCGGTATCCCGACTATAATTAAACAATAGTATAATAATACGTAAAATACGATTATATTAGACTTCTTTCGGACCCTATTAGAGCGCAAAGCAATATCCGGATAATATTAGGAAATGACTAAGGGGAGACTATTAATACCGCTTAATCTAAGGTAACCTTAGATACTAAGGGATTTCGAAAGGAATATAAGACCTTAAGAGGATCAACTTAGCAAAGAGGCCCTTAGATTAAAAGACCGATATATAGAGAACTTCCGAAAGATACTATAAGATAGTAAAAGGAGAGGGTTATACCTTATTAAGGACTTTTAAAAGGAGTTCTAAGATTAGATAATTAGCGATTTTAAATCGCTAGATAAGGACGTTCGATAACGCTTAAGGGATAACCTTCGGTACTATAGAGTATATGTTTAGCATAAGAAGGGCATTTCGATCGGCTAGGCACTTTTCGATATAGTATATTAAAAAGGAAATAAGTAATTAGAAGATTAGCTAAAGTCATAGACTTAAGAAGTACCGAACTCGGTTATAGTATAATCTCTAAGATATAGAACAAGGTCTACTTTAGAATTTGCCAAATTTATATAAATAAGCGAGCCACTTGCTTAAAGGGTTACTATAGCTGAATAGGAGATACTATGCTAAGACTCGCTTTAGTAAGGATACCTTAGATATAATAATAATACTTTATAAGATAATCTATATAAAGCAAACACTTTAAGATAAACAATCGAATAATATAACCTTAAAAGATATTAAGATAGGTGATACAGCTATCACTCCGATATATTATCATATGACCCTACTGCTTAGTTAGTAGGATATTAATACGTATATAGCTATAAGGAAGAAAGGGGTAACCTTCCTTCCTTAACTCTTACTAATATATCGACTATCGACCTTTAGAAGCCTCCTTTACCTACTGCGCTAACTCACTTAAGCTTAATAGGTTATAAGCCTTAGATAGACCGATAATAGATTATTAACTTCCCTTAGAAAGCACTTGCGCTGCAACTATTAGTAGGAAGTTGAACGAGACTTATAGTAAAAGGCGAGCAATCGGCGAATAGGAGGTAT
>JAENRP010000305.1:328-53844 GCA_024741835.1 Diplocarpon mali
TCTCCCTTCTCTCCCATCTCAACACCAAGCCACTTGCCACCCAGCTCCAGGCTGCTCCTCGCCTCTCTCTTCGTCCTCGCCCTCGCCCTCGCCGGATCAGCATCTCCCTCCACCCCCTCCGGTGTCGAGGACGGACTGCCGGCCTTTGAGATCCCCCCTTCTCGCTGCCCTTCGACTCTGCCTCCCACGCCTCTCTCCCTCCCACTTTGACCTCTCCAGTCGACACGTCCTCACCCACCCCGTCCGTCCACCCCATCCACCCCCTCCAATGCACCACACCCCAAAACCCACCCCCAGAAGCGCAGATCCGCCATGTCGCCGAGACACCGTAGGCGTCGAGGCCCAGCGCCCTCGCTTACTAGCCATGGGTCTCGGTGCGGTGGCGTGAAGCTCCGTCTCCACGAATCGCGTCGGCGCGGTTCGCGCGGGGGCCGGTGATGTCTGGTGATGTAAATACGACATGGCTTGTTCTGATGCGATAAGGAATCATTTGATCTGATCCCATTCGATCCGGCGGCATCTGCATCTGCCGATAGCAATACCACACGTCCCACCTGTCATCTTAGGCACACGCACATATGCCGCAGTGTCTCGTGACCTGACCTGACCTGACCGGATCGTCGCTTGTGAGTCCCCGCTCCGCTCGTGTATATAAAGTCGACGCCCACTCTCTTCACTCTCCTCTTCATCAACACAAGTCTTCGCCCCATACCAAACCAATACTCAAGTCAAACATCCAGATTCCACCCGTGAAATCCACATTACCGTCGCAATGGCCGGAGACTGCTCATGTACCAAGTGCACTGGATGCACCAGCTGCGAGAGCTGCTCGTGCTGCTCGGTATGTCATTTTTCACATCACGTCAGCCTCGGAGACGAAGACGGCGATGGCGGTGGTCGACAGGTAGAGAGAAGTCGAGGCTAACACATCAGCACAGCACTAAACCCACCTCGCCATCCCGTCAATTGCACTGCAACTGCGCTCGATGCTTGATACCGATGCTCCTTCGTGTTCATGTTTCCGGTCGCGTGAGGGCTTGGTCCGCCATTTCGGCATTGAAGGGGTCATTGTTTCCGGATGTTGTGTGGGAGGGTGGTGGATGGTGTCGAGGGGCTTAGCTGCAATATAGTATAGTATCGATCGAAGGAACGTGAATGCATTCTGATCCGCTGGACTCTGATGTTCTTTTGCAATGTTGTCGGAAAAGAAGTGATGCTATCAAGTAGTATGTTGAGTGCCAACAGCTGCTCTTTTCTCTTGTCGCTGTATCGCTATTGCGCGATCTTGCCGCAAACTTCGCCATCGGCTCTCTGGCATAGACCTGCACGAGGATGGGGCTGGTGGTTTCTCTAGCGCCCCTTGATTCCCAGCGTGGACTGGACGTTGATCATTGATGAGCCGGGTATGAATCCACGCTTGTTCAGTTGGTATCAGAGCTCAAGGTGACCCGATTCAGAGGCATGAAACAGAAAAGAGATGAAAGGGGAGAGAAAGCAGTCCAAACCGACTCCAATCGAGGTTGGGTCGATCGTCTGTCTGAGGCACTCTCCCACATCGAGCGCTCGCCGCTGCCGAGGCGATGTTTTGCGTGCGCTGGGGTTTTAGAAGTAAAGTGTCTTTGGCGGAAAAAAAGACTGCGAGAAATTTTCAAAGTGAGAAACGATTGGGAGCAAGAGGACCAGCTTCTGGCTTTTGGCAGAGGTGATCAGATACCTCCTAGACCTAGACTAGGTATCCAGTGTGTTGAAATGTTGGAACCGTACATCAGATCATGTCTCGTGTTAACATTGCGAGAGCAAACGCGGGCTGGTTTAACAGAGCGCAAAGATACGCAGCGCAACACCAGACGCATTGGAAACGGGAGCAATTCTGAAAATCCCCGGGCAGAAGTACGGGATATCGCAAGATAGTTGAAATCAGTGAGTAGCTTTTGCTCGCAGATATCAGAAATACAAGCTTGCAAACTTACACTACAGCGCTGGAAACAAGAGCCAGTAGCTAGAAGATATTCGTCCGCGATAGCCCATGTTGAGACAGACCTCTAGACATCTCAGCTCCAAACCCTCTATAGACCGGGAAGCAGGTCCACTCTAGGAGGCTCTCCACACGGAGAGGGCTCGCGAGAACCAAAGGTCAGGTTCTCCGACACTCTGGAACATCGAAGGGATGATCTTTGAGTTGGGTGTATGACGATCTTAATCTGCAGACGTTCGGGGGAGTTGAAATATCTGGGAGGATCAATGTAAGGACTAGGGTGAGAAATGCCAATAAGAAAACACTTCTCGGTGCGAAGCGCATCAGAGTGAAGAGAGATGAGACTTTCTTGGATCATCTTGGGGAGTCTGTCGTGGGATAACAGGGACTGGAAAGCGATGATGAGAGACTTTCTCATCACATCGTAATTCTTCTCTTCATTGAGCAGACGATTTCCTAGAGATCCCCACAGGCGACAATAAATCATCAAAGAATAATGCCTCGTCGCTGCCGATTTGATTCTTGCTGTCAACAACACCCACTAGGCATCATCTCTCCCAGACTCAGCCCATACAAACTACCCAAGAACAACACATCAGTACTGCCAATTCAATTTTTCGCAATCAATGATACCCACTAGGTATCATCATTATCTCTCCCAAGCCGAAGCCGATCCCAGATCCCATCGCAAGAGCTAATAGCCTGCGCACTCCCGAAACAAAAATTAAAACAAGCAAAAGGCGGCCAAGTCAGATTTGACAATACACTTCGCCTAAAACGGAGCCCGGAAATCACGTACGCTGCTGGTAAAGCAAACGAGCCCTTCGCAGGACTTTATATAGCGATGATGATGAGAGCGCAGAAATAGCAGCCGGTATGGTATCAGGATGTGGGTGAATCAAGGATGGATTTGCTGCAGCGGTTAGTGAGTCCGTGAAGTCTTTCTACGCTTAACTTACCTGTGAGCGAAAGCTACGTGTTCATACTCCCCAACACGCAGCGCAACGCAGCGCATTGAGTACCAGATGTATAAATTTATATAGAGACCTCCCGCTCCGCCTCCGGCTCTCGGCAGGAATATGGACAAGACCTTGGAGCTGATAAGATCGGGATTTTTTCTGCGGATCGGTAATTTTTCCGTTTCTAATTTATACCAGATATTCTCGCTCTTTTCGTCTAGGGAGCCTCTGGATTTAAGGTGATATCGTCTTAGACATATAGCACGGGATCTTTCGAGAAGAAAAGAATGCTGTCATCTTCAGCTCTGTGTCACCGTTGCCAGGAGTTCGAAGGTGTGTTGTAGATTCTAACGAGTCTCGCTGTCACCGATACTTGCCTATTGATCATGACCTTGAGTAGAGTGCCCCTCTAACGCAAGCCGAGAGCGAGACTAGGTAGTATGAAATGAGGATATTTGCGTTGCTGAAGGGCTCGCAGCAGGAGGAACTGCACATCGTAGCCCTATGTGCTCGATTTTCATTCGAGATCGTCCCTAAACCGTCGCATTGGTAGATGTAGAATATGTATCGCCTCGTTCCCTTGTGTGTCTAGGATGAGCATGTGAGAGCCTGGTTCGCGTTAGCAACGTTTTTTTCTCTCTTTCTTTCTTTCTTTTCTTTCTTTCTTTCTTGGCTCCTAAGCAGTCAAGTAGTTTCAATACGAACAGATTCCTGAAAAGTTGCAATTGACTATGCTCTTCGCTTCGCTAGACCCGGATCCTGTCGTCAAAGAAGCTTCTCCAGCTATCCTTGAACACGACCAAGGAGCCCCCGAACCCATTATTGATACGGGAAGTGAGGGAGAGACTATGAATGAGACCTACCTCCAAAGCCCACCTGGTCGTGTTATGCCTCTGGCTGCTGAAAAGAAGAGCGATTATGCAGCTCCACCCTGGCGCGGATAATTCCCCGCTGACATCGCCAGAAAAGATCTCATTGTTAGACCGTCGCGGTATCTGTCGCCAGCCCCTGCCTTGAGCAGGCCGTAAGGACTTTGAGAAAAGAAGGTGCCGTATTCTCGTCTTTGCTTATCAGAGGCCAAAAAATTCGGACTTTTGTCACAGAAATGGAGTACCCGCTCGCGAAAAACTCTCGATCGAGTCATCCAGCTTCAGAATAAAGTCCTGATCACAGCGCTGCCACTGTGAACGGCGAGGATTCGATTCCCTAGAAAACATAGGCGCAGCGGTGAGGAAGCACTCCAACTTTGTCTCGTCACAAACGAGCGGAGAAACAGATCAAAACACAAGAGTATCTTGGCTTTATGAATATAAGCCAGAATGTTGATGCAAGTAGAAGCATAAGTCAAGTCCCAAGCAACATATGCCACGGGATATATATACCTACCCAAGTAGCCGGCCACACCTAGAGCAGTACCTGTCATGGTAAACTCGCTTTCCTGTCCCATCACTAATTTCACTGGCATTAGCAGCACCGTGTACCCTCTCAGGATCAAGAAAAGGGATACTTGGATCAAGGACGTGGTATATCGAACCGCTCGCTTCCTCTTCTCTTTTCCATATTCCTACTCCTTCTCCTACCACTCGTCTCTCGTGACCCTACCAAGCCGCGGGTCGAATCCTCCTCTATATCGAACCGTATCGGACGCCCAGGTACAAATCCAGGTATAACACCAAGGCTGCTTCTCAGATCGACGTTTTTCTTTCCTCTCCTCTCCCTTTGCCTCGGCATCTTGATGTCGAGCCCCTAAGATCCGTTCGAGGGGCGCTTATGTTTGTGCTTGTAGGATATAAATGAACGTGTATGGCACAGGACATGACATGCATAAACAACGGATGCGGGTGTGTATGTAGAGACAGCCCCATACACTACATTTCAATATTTCTCTTGAGATCAACGAGATATTAATAGTTATATATGCTGTCTCTGATCTAAACAGAGAGGTAGAGAGAAAAAAAGGTAGAGGCCAAAAAAAGTAGTTGGAAAAGTGTGGTGGGGGGAGGGCGGACGTGAGAGAATATAATGTAATAGGATACCCTGATGGACTCTCTACCTTGATGGCTACCTCCCCTCATACACCCACCCATCGACTTGAGGTACGTGTCCACTAGCAGGTACCAGCTGACTTGGCCTTCGCAAATGAGGAAAAGGGTTAAATATAGTATATACTTTATAGGATCGACCTCTCGATCGGATGGTTTGTTATAACAAGTTCTACTCATTTTTTGAATCATACAATATACCGCTTTTTGCTGTAATACATTATATGAATACACTCCGCTCCAAAACCACCGCCCCCCCCCCCATCGCTCAACTCACGCTCCCCTCTCTTCCTTTGCCTCTTCTCCCCTCTCATCACCCTCTATAAAAAGTTAATGCCCACCCCAAATTGCAGGCCCTTCCTGCCCTCCTCACCCCGTCTAAGCACAAGCGGCAGGCTGAAATTCAACTCGAATCTCGCAACAGGGTGCGCGTAGACGACGCCTACTCCGGCGGCGATACTGGGAAGGCCTTGTGTAAGCTGGCCGAGGGTGGTGTATAATTGTTTTTGCGTGCTTCCCCTACCGTCTGAGCCACCATCGGCAAGCGCCAGAAGTCTTCCCCCATTAGCGAAAAGCTGCAAGCGCAATGGACTATTTTTCCCGACTTTCGGGAACGGTATGAGGAGGTTCGCAGACGCGGCAGCGTAGACGTCGCCTCCGACGGCATCATCGCCGTCGCGCGGTCCCAGCCCCGAGATCTTGAAGCCGCGAACGTCGGTCGGGCCACCGAGCTGAAAGCGGTCGTTCACTCGGCTTGCCTTCGGGGGGCCCCCGCTGAACCCGGTGGGCAGGGGATATAGCATGCCTGCTCTGAAGCCCGTTGTGAGACTCACGCCGCTGTCGCCTTTGATACCGGGTACTGGAACGGCGACGGCGGCAGATGTCTCCAGCTCTGTCTTCCAGAACGCCACGTCTCCTTGCAAAGGGCCCCATCCCGCGATCTCAGACACGGTCTTAAGCAAGTATCCTGTGTTCGGAAGGAAAGGGTGGTTGCGCTTGTCCGTCAGCCAGGTGTGGCTCATACTGCTCTTGACACTATCCCCAGCATCCGCTCTCACCGTCGGACTCGCACCCTTTGCCAGTGCGGTGACCTGTCTCCAAACGCCCATATATGCCAGTTGATGCTTGCTCTCTGCTCCCCATGTATACTTGACGCCGGCGCTCTTGAGAGCTTCATCGTGGCTGGCCCATGGCTTGAGCGTGCTGCTGGACAGGGCATCGAACGTGAGTCTGCGGTCGGGGTCGCTGAGCAGCGGGACGTCGAGGGAAGCCTGGTACGATGAACGCGTGCGCGTGCCTGCCGAGGCGTTGAGTGTGAGGGATTCGGCGCCACCCAGGATGTTGCGCCAGGTGAGGTTGCCGTAGGCGGAGCCCTCGACGTTACCCAGATCGGTGCCGGTCTTGAGGGAGAGCCGGGAGCGTTCGGTGGCCCGGATGTAGATGTCGATGTCGGTTGGCGTGGAGGAGGGGGAGGAGGGGGACGGTCGGTCTATAAAGGTGAGGAGAGAGGGCTGAAAGATTTCTGGTAGAGTTAGCATGATACAATGGAAATAAGAGTTCAGATGTGTGTATCTTTCCATCTACCAGGCAGATAAAATGTATTTACCGAATCTCCTCAACCTGTCCGCCGCAGCGCCAGTTTCTTGCAGAGCTTCCAACAGCGTACACGGCGCATTTTTGTTGGCAGAAAGTATAGGGTTGAAGATGCCGTCAAGGAACGAGCGGCGAGTATGAGCGGCGCCAATGACGCGGATCGACGAGATAGTGACTGGCAGCGAGGAATTGCTTCCGATCTATCCTGTCAGCCATGCAAATAGAGATGAGGATATACTCACCAATTCCATCAACCGCTCCTGCGCTTTTGCATTCTGTGACGCTTCTCTCGCAGCGACGGCCTTTGCCTGCTCAGCTTCTTTCTTTGGATCGACCTGTCTGCGGAGGCTCTCGAAGAGCTGCGGGATCAGCTCTGTTTGCGTCTCATAGCATGAGAGAGGAGGAAAAGATTGTGCGGCTTACATCTTCTCCGGCGTCGGCCATCGTATGTTGACTTTCTTTCGCTTGTTTCTTATTTACAGGATTTAGCTTGGGAATGATACCCCGCTGAGTCATCCAAGCTTTCAGGTGGGAGGCGCGGCCGCATGCATTGGACAGCTACGTCGCCATACCTCATCACCAGTATCGACATACATTCCATTCTCCCTCCTCGACTTCACTCCCTGGACTTCGCTCACTCGACTCCTCCATTCGACGTCGCTCTTTGGCCGACTCCATAGATCACGCTCCTGGTCAAGATTTCAAGACTGCTACGACTGCCACGGTCATATTCTCTGATCAAACACCTACACCGTCAGCCTCGGCCTCTCCAGCATGGCCAGTCGCGCGGCCAACAATCGGGTACGCAATAAATTTTGGTAGCTGGGAACAGTGGCATCATACTAATAACATAGTTAACCCGGGAATACAAAACCATATCTGCGAATCCCCCGCCATACATTACCGCGCACCCCTCCGAAACCAATATACTTGAGTATGTCGTCCTTCCTCTCTCCCCCTATATCTCCTCCCTTTTCTACATCCTGCCCTTATCCTCCCTCCGAACCCTCCTTGCTGCTTACCTATAATCAACTGACAAATACAGGTGGCACTACGTCCTCACCGGTCCGCCCGACACCCCCTACCACAATGGCCAATACTGGGGCACCCTCATCTTCCCTCCAACCTACCCTTTCGCTCCCCCGGCCATAAGAATGCACACGCCCTCCGGCCGCTTCCAACCCTCCACCCGCCTCTGCCTCTCCATCTCCGACTTCCACCCCAAGAGCTTCAACCCCGCATGGGAAGTCTCCACGATCCTCATCGGGCTACTGAGTTTCATGACTAGCGAGGAGATGACGACCGGTAGCGTCGGGGCAAGTGAGCAAGAGCGGCGCTGGGCAGCGGGCCGGAGCCGGTGGTGGAACTCTACTGGTGGGGGCAGCCATAAGGATATCACGGGCAAGGGCGGCCAGCAGAAAGGCAACATAAAAGCCGGGGATGGTGGCGCGAAGTTTCGCGCGGAGTGGGAGGACCTCGACAGGGAGAATTGGAACTGGATGCGTGAGAAAGGGGTTGACCTCGCGACGGGGATGCTGCCGAAGGATGAGGGGGCCAGTTGTGCGCCAGGCGTGGGATTGAGGAGACCAAGCGGGAGTCAGGCTGTGGTGGGCGCGGTTGTGGAAGGCGGCAGGGCAGTGGGCGAGGAGGGACGGGGATGGGTACGGAGGAATAAACTGCTGGTTATTGGGGGCTTAGTCTTTTTGTATGTGTTGATTGCGCGGCTGCTGGGTGATGGGGAACGGTAGGAGTAGTGAGATTCGGAGGCGGACTTGCAACGGTGGATGCCACGAATAGCTCGAATGGAGTGGTTCCTGGGGACCTGGCTTGAATCGCTCGGCCTAGCTTCCCTTCGGCCTTCAGTTAGCATCGAGAGACAACTAGCCGAATAGCGAACATACTGTTGTATCTCAGGGTCTCTGCTCCTTTTGTATCCTCTTCTTCTCATCTTCTCTCCTGATTCTTCTTCTTTCAAGGCGGAGCAAGCAAGGCGTTACCAGGAACAGAAGACCATGAACATAAAAGCCGCCCCTTCACTTCTCTTCTCTCACTTAGCCTCTTCTGAAGTTCTTCTCCACTAAAGAAGCTCGGCATACCCTTTGCTCTCCTACCCAGCTCTTGAAGGGACGGGGGGTAGGGAGAAGGTGGCTCAGGAACAGAGGGAGCGAAACGCCTGTTTTCACTTAAGGTTTTGTCTCTTGATGATAATAGTTCTATAATTATACGTGTGTTTTTTTCTAGTTCCAGTAATGGTTTGTTTATATACTCTATTTTTTACTTTGTTTTTTTATTATAATAAATTGAGATTTGGATTAGTCAAAGACCCCTGAGATCCATCATCCAAAGAATACTCCCCTAGGATACAACTACTCTCACTCTTCCTCCGCCTAGCATTTCAGCAACGTTCCGTAGAGTTTCTCTTCCCACTTGTCTTACGCGCTTCCAGGAAGGTTCCTTTGTCTTAAGTGGGTGAATACTCAATGATGAGTTTGTATGAAGTGTGCTGGTCGAGGTGAGAAGAGATACTTTTACTGTGAGAAGGGGGATGGAGTGATGAGTGGGATTATGATTGCCGGTAGAAGCGCCAGGGAATCTTGAGCATCTGGAGATCAAGCTCTGGCTTTTTTGCTTTTGTTTCCCCCCCTTCCTCCTCGAGAGTTCTTAGGATATGTTCATTGTTGGCGCTCGCTCTACTGCGTAACTTGTTTCTGTTTTCTGCTTGTTTTGTTCGGTTTTCTTGGATTTGAAGTATTCAAATGTTTAACATATACATGATATTTAGAAATACTTGCAGGCATTACATAGTCTTTGCGTACATCAAACAAGTACTATGCCGCTGATCCTGATGGCTGATACCCTATCAATCGGTGCATAATCTCTATTTGTAGGGTGATGTATTTCCGCGACACGAGTTCTATACCATGCAAGAATTAAAACCAGGTAGAGTTTATCTGCTCCATCTGAGGTTACTGTTATCATATGAAGTCTCACTGCCATCTTTTTTCTTTTTTTTCTCCTTCTTCCCCTCTCTGTTATTTTTCAGTAGTTGTTAGCACCTATGACTATAAATAAAACAAACATCATTTCCTCATCTAATATATTGTTTTAATTTTCATCGTTTCCCTCTAAGCTTTGTTCATTTACCATCGATTTCCTGCCACCACTTCCAATAATGATATGATCTATGGATCGTAAGAAGCCTAAATCGCCCTCACTGCCTACTAGCGGCTTACCTTATTTCACAGGGGAGAGACAGTGCCACTTATCTGTTGATGAATAATCAGCACTTGTAGTAAATCATATACTAGATTGAATAAGGATCCTAATACCTAGAATGGCAGTAAACAATGGATTAGTATCATTTTATCAATCGCTGGCGCAGCATAGCTTTTAGCCCCTAGGAGCGTCACTTTTTGGCCGAGAGAGCTATTTAAATTGCTTTTACTAAGCTTTCTCCTAAAGAGGGAAGAAAAAATAGCATTTTGGTTTCCATCTGAGTACTTGTGCCAAGTCAGTACACTCCTAGAGATTTGTGTCAGCGGTGAGAGTCACAAACATTCAGATTGATGGGTAAAGAAATTTTTTCAACTTTTCCCTCTTGAATGCAATGACGAATGGGATCTTGATCCGGTAGTTTTAACAAGTTGATAGTGACTTTACAGTAAATTCTCAGCTCTTGCTTTGCATAAAGGCGCCAAAACCTCGGCGGCAGGAACGCCTAAGAAGAAATCTTCGAGAATTCCTCCTCGTTATCTTAAATAATAGCATGCATTGAATATATTGACAAAATATTAGGATCAGAAAGCCTTTTAATTACTCAAAGTATGAATATACTTGAAGAGCTTTCTCTTTCAAAAAACTTATATATCTTCTACAGTTGAGCTACATCCTCAATTCATTTAGGATTTGCATTATGATTTTTGAATATAATAAGAGTTATTGCGGAAATTCGCAATTATTGAAAATAATACAGGCTTATTGGGACATTACGCCGCTAGAAAGAATCCACAAAAACCAATTCAGAGGTTCTGAGTCTCATGTTGAAGGGATTCTGAAATACTATTGATGCATCAGACTGCTTGCTGTATTGTTCCTTAAAAAATAAAACGGGTTATGAGTTTACTGCTGTTATTTCAGTGTTGCTGTCAAAGTCTGAAATATTTCCATGATAAACATTTTCCTCGCGTGATAGACGTCCGATCTTACTTCAAGCTTTCTTTAATACTTGAATTCTTTTCATTCACAATGAGAGCTTCATATCTTGAAGTAATTTCTAAAATAGTAGTCGGTAATCTTTCCTGATGCTGTTTTCCAATCCATGGACAGATGACAATAGGTGACTTCATCACTTTCGACGACTTCTTTACTTTTGTACAAAATATTCAATATTTTGAACTATTAGTAAGTCATTTCGTACATATGAGATTGATATCAACATTCTGGTGATATTGATTCACTGAAAGCTGAGTAGTATGCAATATCATTTTATTCAACGTCATAAGATGTAATAACATTCTGAAATAAGAAACTGAAATGAGACAGGATGCTTTGAATCATATACTTTCCTTTTCTTTTCAACATTTTTAACTTTTTAGGCATAGGAAAGCCGCGAAAAAGCAATACTCATCTGGGTTGGATATTTGGTATATATCTTTCCTAGTGTGGTGATCTTATTCTCTGTGATAAATTCTAAAGCGGTACACTTTTATTAGAAAAATATCAAGTGGATGAGAGAAAACTGTCTTGTAATCAGCTTTCGCCATCATTCATTCTGTTACTATCATTCTTGACAAACTTTGGTTTAGAGATTGGCGTGTATGTTTTGAATCTGTAACAACCTAGATACTATCAAATATTATATCACGTAAATTGAAATTACCAATAGAAAGTGCTATGGCAGAAGAGTGAAGGAATTATGCATAACTCGAAGCTATCTAGAGTGCTGCGTATGGGAGGGCGACGTCACTGGAAGGTGCTAGTGACTATGCCAGTAACGCGCTGGGAGTATCGCGGAAGATACTTTCAGTCCTGAGAGGAAGTCCGTGATGTACATTCGGCTTTAGTTTAAAAATGGGTTGAAAAGATTTTGGAAAATTACGCCCTAGTCCTCTCCACACCGATCACTTCTTACTCTTGCTGGCATAAATCTCGATTTCATTTGCCTAAGCAGCCTGGTCCAACTTGGCTACCATGAAATCCAAGCTCGTACACTTTTTCTAAACTTAAGAGCGCAAGTTCGCAGGATAGTTGCCATTAAATCGTGCCGCACATGGTAACTAAGCTTTTTACTAATCAATGACCATCCTACGGGGTCGGGTTTAAATACTAACTGCAAAGATGCGGCAAATCACTGGAATATGATTATAAATTGGTAATCGTGTCTAAATATTGAGATTATTTTCTTCAAAACTCTAGAGTTCTTATAGGCAAAATTGTACTATGAGTGAAAACTCGATTGAATATTTGCAATAATTGAAGAATCTTACTCTTTTACACCGGTTGATATTCAATGGACATATTTTCTACTCAAAATTCTCACCAAGAACACCACGAGTAATGTGATTATAGAATTACTCATTACCAGAGATACAAGAATACAAATCGGCAAGATCTAAATAAGCTCTATAGCCCAAGACGGAGAGTATAATCCAAGGGACAGATTCTCTGATTAACATTTCTGAAGAGCTCTCTTAAGCTCAGGTCTACTCAGAATTGCGGCAATCAAGAAAAGAATCTTGGAAATTGTAGCTGCATTAAGTTGGCCCATAGTCTAGAGAGGTTCCAGCCCAACTATACAATCCATCGATTTGTACGCGGCTGTAAGGATGAATTGACATGATATTCCCACTAGGTTCGATACTTTATTTCCTGAGAGGCACATGCGGTAGCCGAGTCTGTTGGCACAGATTTAATGCAATTATCATGTAGCCTTTCAGACCGGACTATGATTCTGATTCTGCAGAAATATCTGCTCAGCTAAACTCAAAGGATACCAAGCCAGGTATGTTTTCCGGCCCTGCTATTTAAACTTGGCTTGATTCATACTGTTCTACAATACAGAGTATGATGATTGGGAGCGCGCTTCCAATGGTGACTTCTTTACCGACTTCTGATACTCGGGTGTTTGTCTAGTAGAACAAGTCTCGACTCGTAGCGAGGGATGATTGGAAAGACTCCACACGCCATGACCAAAAGCCCGAGTAATTCTAATATTTGAAGGTACTTACAACAATATAACTGTAATATTGATACAATTTTATGCTTTATAGATGGGCCAAAGTTTATTTCTGTGTATCCAGACAACTGGATTCCGCTCTTAGAGATCGATCTCAAAGGAACTCAAAGCACTTGCTTAATCTAGACAGCGTGGTATCCAAGAGTACGAAATCACTATTCGAAAAGCGAGAATAAAGCTGAGAGAAGAGAATATATGACTCGATAAGTCTGATCTTTACATAGCCATGACTTGCCCAGCTGATCATACTACGATGCCGTAACAATACATCTCTCTCATTGATCAACAGATTCCTAAGCAAGCCAGAAAATCTAGTTACATTCTCAAAGATAGAACAGAATACGTCAATATCAGGTCATAAGCCGCGCTTGAACGCCAGGATTAGAGTTGCTGATTGTCAATTATCACTTACAGCTCTTACAAGAACACCACCTGCGTCGATGCTGAGTGCTCGTTCCTACTCAACCATTACACCCGGGGTCTTGTAAAGATGCTTTCCTAAGAAGAATTTATAAGAAAAGAAAAGGAGAATAAAAAGAGAGAAATCATGAGTATGATGGCTTCGAATAATGCACGTGAGCAAGTCTGACACGAGCCAGATGACCCTCGGCCCACGCACGCGCATTTCGTCAAAGTCCCTGCTTCCTAATTCCATCAGACGCGGTCTCGAAACATCGACAGCATACGACTTGAGATGAATCCCTTCTCCTTCATCTTGGCTTCTTCGGATGCGCCAGATTCTGGCTTGTTAGCTTGCCAGTGCGCCGATATGTCAATCACGCTCTGTTTCGTCCCGCGAAACAGAATAGAACGGCTGTGCGACTCGCCCGAGCAGACTCAGTATTTTCGTTTCCTTTTCTTTTCTCATATAGTTTTCTTCTTTGACATTATGATATAGATGTGAAGTGCGATGCTTCTTCGTCTCATCAAGAATTAAGACCCGAGCAAATTTGTCTGTGTGTTCCCGATGCTACTCAGTAATTTCCAGTTCTTCTTCCTCCTCTCGCTGACGGCCAGCAAGCTCTCAGCGGCTGTGGCTACAGACTACCGGGCGAACGCTGAAGCTGCTCTGGGAGCACTGCAGAGATGGTACAATCCTGATACCGGGCTGTGGAATACCACGGGGTGGTGGAATAGCGCGAACTGTCTGACGACGATCGGGCACCTGGCAGCCGTGGACGAGCATGTGAGATCCAGCGCAGAGAAGGTGTTTTCGAATACCCTCGTCCAGGCGCAGAAGTACAACCTCCAGCAAACCAAGATCATCACGGCCGACTTCAACATGCAGACTTTCGAGGGGCCGGACACGCCGGCGGGGCAACTCCAAGCAGCCGCTGTCATCAACCCGGAAGGCTTCCTCAATGGATACTACGATGATGAGGGCTGGTGGGCTCTAGGCTGGATCCAGGCATTTGATGTCACAGGCAACCAGGACTACCTGAAGACCGCCGTCACCATCTTCGACGACATGCGAAACGGCACCGAACCCATCTGCGGAGGGGGGATCTGGTGGGATAAGAAGCAGACCTACGTCAACGCCATCGCCAACGAACTGCATCTCAGCGTCGCGTCCCATCTCGCCAACAGACTCCCGAAGCAGAAGCAGATGTACCTCGACATCGCGACCGAGCAGTGGAACTGGTTCCTACAGACAGGCATGATCAACGACAATGACACCATCAACGACGGCCTCGACGACCAGTGCAACAACAACAACGGGACCGTGTGGTCCTACAACCAGGGCGTGATCTTGGGTGCCCTCGTCGAGCTCGATAAGGCCTCGCCCCCCAACGCCACGTCCCCTTACATGGAAAAGGCCAATGCCATCGCCAAAGCCGCCATCGACGCCCTCTCCACCGACGGCGTCCTGCACGACCCATGCGAGCCTAACTGCGGAGGCGACGGCAACCAGTTCAAGGGTATCTTCATGCGGAACCTCCAGCTCCTGCAGTCTGCAAGCCCGGACAACGCCTACCTAGACTTCATCGCCTCGAATGCCGTGTCCGTCTGGAACAAGGACCGGAGTGCGGGGAAGGAAAACCAACTGAGTGTGGATTGGGACGGGCCTTTTGTGAGTTCGGCAAATGCGAGTACGCAGAGCTCTGCGTTGGACGCGCTCGTCGCTGCAACGGCATTCCAGGGACCGTTGCGGGATGGCATTGCGTCGGGCTGACCATTAGTGATATGGTGATGTCTGTGTTTCTTTAATTTTCGTTTTTTCCTCTTTTTCTTTTTGGTTCTTCATTGTATTTTTAATTATTATTATTATTTGGGCGTTGGGAGCAACAGACCAGGCGGCTGGGACGATATGGGATTATCTTACACTGCTGCGATTGTAACAAGGGATCGGAAGTTTTATTTTGACGTTTGGCACACGTCCATCCCTGACAGCTGGTTATGTTTACGCTTGCATGCAGCTCGCTTAAGGTTCCATTAGCTAGCTAACGCCAAACCATACAGTATCATTGCATCGTAACGCAATAATTGATCAAATATATACACAATAAGCCTTTTCTCTAGAGTTACATATAACATCACCAAATGAGGGACCAATTTTCTCTCTATCCTTTTCTGTTTTCTCCAAATATGAAAACACACGAAACCCGATTGGAATTCGAAACGCCCTCCCTCGTATCCTCGTGTTCCGCCACAGGTATCGTGTGAACTTGGGCACGCCCACGCTCACGCCCACGTTTACGCTTACGCTCGTCCCTGGTATCCAGATCTGTATTTATATCCAAAATGAAATGAAAGGAAACACCAGAGTCGATAATAAACACGGCCCCGCGTTCGTGATTTTGGATCGATATGAGTGTGGAGTGGCAGTTTGGGCTTGATATTAACGTTAAGGTCGATGTTGACGTTGACGTTAACATCAACTTTCATATTGATGTTGATATAGACATGGATGGGGCTGTTTCGTAAGCGGGTGGGTGCGGCGTTCACAAGAGCGTGGAGTCGAGTTGGAAGTGGAAGCAGAAGTAAAACCAAAGGTAGAAGTAGAATTTTCCCAGAAAGAAGCGTCCATCTCAGAAGACAGTAAACATCACCCGCCCCTACTTGGCCGAGTTACAATTCATTGTTCTGATCTAGTACGCCCATACACGTCGGCTCTTCTTTGGAGCTCAGGACAGAGGATGGTGGTTCGGTTGAGTCTTCGCCAAATTCTCTTCTTAATGAGTAGTTTAGAGCGTCGCTGCTCGCGGGATTTATTTTTCCTACACAGAATATTTAAAGGGGGGTTCTCCAATTGTGTACAGTAGAACAAACTCAAGACGAAAATCTGCCGAAAACCTAGAAAATTCAAGCCATCGGAAAAGTAGCCGAACGCCTTGAAGCTTGGGAAATAAGAAGAGTAAATTGTCTTGTTTTCCCCCCTTCAATCCTTCTCGCCCTCTCTTCTTCTCTTCCGCGTATAGTAGATCACGAACCGGAAAGTTTTCCTAGCTGTTCGGCACAAAACACATGATCTGTATTCAGCCAATTCCACCCACCTCACCGTCTCGCTCCAACCGCCCGCCACCTGATCCCACGCATCTCCCGCTCCGTCGGCGATAGGAGAATCGCGCCGCCTTCGCGCAAGTGGAGGACACGCCGCGACGGACTTTACGGTGCGATGTACAACAGAACGGCTGAGCGGCTTCTGGTTCGGAGTTTTGTTATCATCGGAGGTATTGATGAGGTACGGGATCGTGTGTGTTAGCACGAGTGTCTTGAAGTATATGCACGGGGGTGCCATTGCGGTGGATGGGGATTGTTGATCCCTTGTGTAGAATGATGCTTTGGCTCGCTGATTTTAATGAGAGCGAGTTCGCCCCATGGTGAAACTTGAGGTGTGGTTTTATGACCTGGAACACGGGCAAAGTCCAAAAAGATCGCTAGTGGTCCTTTGCAAGAGTCTGTTATGTGAGACTGAGATAGGTCCTGAGAGAAACTGTTGCTTATTAGATCATACTAAGCTATAGTTTGGTTCAAGGACGGATCGTATTACTAATGTGTACAAAGCGCTACTGGACGGCTTGCGATATACCTAGGTACTTAATCAAAGTACTTTGCATAATAATGCAAGCGCATCAGACGCATTAGTCAGATCAATAATATATGAATATAAATATGGAGTTGCAGGATCGTCTACAGACGGTGAGCATCAATATATGCCAAGCTGCAGGATGTTTAATTGGTTTTTGGGTCTGCAAAGACGTACTGTCTACTTTTTTGCAACGTAGGCTATCAACATCTCATTGCTTATAACCTGGGATATCTAGAAATATATTCATTGTAAATCAATCACTTATACTTAGACTCTTTGATTTGCAATAACTCAAAAATAACGCATTCTCCTTTTTCAAAAATCGATAACTACTTGCTTACATAACTAATATGTGTATATTAGACTTCTTTAATAGACTATAATGTCTTATCTTTGTATTGCTGTTTTACGTACACTATAAGATTCAGAATATATACTATTTCTAGAATGACTTTATAAGGGAGGGAGGATGAAGGCTATGTATATTTAAAGGGTAAGATGAATAATTACTAGTCAAACGCGTTAGCTCTTTATCTTCCTTGAAGCTATGGAAGTATTAAGGCTTAATATGAAGTAGACTAAGAAGAGCTTGTAAAGGGGTATTTTAAGAATTGCAAGAATTATACACACGGGCTAAGAGCTCCTCTAGCTACTATACCTAAGGCTAGGGGCTATATTGGCTTGATAAGGAAGTATCTGACTTGCGTTATACTACTTGGGATCAAGTTCTTAGGATTCTTAGCAGGATTAGATCGGCCTTCATTCCTATCTCAGCTTTACTCTCCCATTTTGGATTCCTTGCTGAGATCTTTTTACATCTTGAATGATAGCACAATTGTACAAGCAGTATATAGCCATAAGAGTTAGGGCGCCTCCTCGTGAAATACCTCTTTCTAAGAGGTTGGTCGAAAAGTAGCTGCTTTTCCTCTCAACAATTGTTATTTTAACTTGAACAAAGTTGCGCACTACTAGAGTTAAGGTTAAAATTGGCTTATTCAGTTTCGAAAAGCTTCAATCAGCTGTATTTGAGGAGATATTTATTGTTCAGTATTAAGCCTATGGAATTCCCATACTATTTGATTTCATTCATTAGCTTCGTGAGGTGACAAAACACCATTGAAAGATATAAGAGAAGGTTTCGACTTCAAGCATGCATTCTATGATGTGTATAACTTTGAAAACGACTTAATGACTTAAATTTTCATTACACCTAAACTGTCACATTTAAATAGAGAGAAAAGGATGAGGAAAATAAAAGCGATCTAGAAATGAAAGTATTCAAGATTATTTTTTCCATTCAAATGAACTCAAGCCAGGAACATACTCCTGAAATCAACTAAAGTATTAACTGAACTGATATTAGTTTTAATCTAGTATTTAGAATGTTTCGTTATAATACGGCTGCAGTAGCTCGGTTTATAGTTACTGAATCTCAATGTGACGTATAAATAGAATATCGATGCAAAATAAAAGAAATAGAAAATCGTGATATGAATGAAGGTTCAGGGTTGAAGTTTCACAGTAAAGTGTTAGGAAGTTAGTCAAAAAAGGCAGATAAGAATTATATGCAGAAGATTTATTTGGCATAAGAAGACAAAAAGACATATACCAGCTCATTATTTAATCGTAACCTTACAAGCTCCTGTCTTTTAGTCTTGCTCTCTTAAATACAGTCAACTAAACAAAATAGAAAAGTAAGAATTCTAACCACTTAGAAAAGTAAGCGATGCACATTAAATGCCTTGAAACTTGAGAATAGAACAAAATTTGATTACTTATATAGGAAATATATGAAGTAATCATTCTCAGTACAAGATATCATATGCCCAAATAGCCACCTTCGGCGAGGAGGGCTAGTCCTAGAATAGGGAACGCAAGGCGACTATCTGTCTAAGCAACTCTTTGTGAACGTACCTCCTCAAGACCTAGAGAGACTAATATCCACTGATTTTAGGTTAGGCTCTTGTAATGAAACCGGTCTCTGGGTATAATAAGCAAAATACTGAATTCAAGGAGTCTTTATACTAGTTTCTCCTTGTCCCTGAAACAACTACAGCGTTTCCTGCTTATGATGTAAAGTCTAGGACTGATATTTCATATTAAAAGGGAAAAGACATCTACTGACCAATATTATAGCTACTCAGCTCTTAGAAATTGTTTATAAATTGCTATCTTAAAGTATACTTGGTCATAGAGTATGGATCTCTACTCTACTCGAAGTAGGAAATGATCAGGACTAACCTAGCCTCGCAGGAAATTTCAAACATCCTGTAGCTTAGCCCAGGTTCTAGTAAGTGAACCATACATCCCCCAGGCTAGACCTTCTGATATCACATACATATATACAGGAATGAAACCAGCGGCTAACAAGTTGGATATTAATTCGCTTACAGGGCATTAAAAGCTTTTACAGAATATGCTACTTTACAACCGCCATTGCCACATATCCAATGCTAGTTATGCACAACTTGTACGCGATGATGATAATTTGCAGTAGTAGACGCGAGATGAGACGAAATAAGATGTTGGGAAAAAGAAAGGAAAATAAATCTCACAAGCCCACGCCATGCTAAGCTGGGGCTGACGTATAATGAGTAGATGTTTAAATTAGTGAAACAATTACTACTTACTTTAATTGTATTTCATTTGAGCCCATTTAAAATGCCGCTCTCGCCTACTTTGCGCATTTACTCAAAAAAAATCTAAATTGGTATAGAGATATAATTGATAATATAATAAAATGCTGCTCCATAGTACAATACAGAATGTTGAATAACTCCTCACCCAAGTATACTATAATTCAGCAAATATTATTCAAATTAACTGCTTTAGGCGTTTTAATCTTCACTAATACTTGAATATATCACAGTAACGCAGATTTTCCTGAAAACAGCAGATAGTCACGTATAGATATGTCTTGCTGTTATGTGACATTCATATCATATCCCTTTGGCTGCGTATTCCATCTTATCATCAGCCTCCTGGTATCTGATGTGTGAAACGATGACAAGCACATGGGTTGTGGTCTTTTGAAGTCAGGCTTCTAGGGCTCCTGAACTCAGTGTTTCTGCACTCGCAAGCCCCTTCGCTTAGGGCTATTTACACCTAACAGGGGCAAGGGGAATAGCGCAGAGAGTCGTAAACACAGTATATGCGTTGTGATACAATATATGCGAGATCCCAATTTTCTTTCGCTCCTACGCTTTACCTTGATCCCCTTTTGCTTTGCCTTCTCTTTTTCCTTTTCCTCTAGCTCTCCCAATCCATCTGCCTATACACTGTAGACACCTACCTCTGCTCTGAATGTGAAATACTCTATCCCTTCACCTGTCTCAATCTCAAGTGAATACCGCCGCAGTAAGCGACACGAGACAAAAAGCCTGCCAGCTGTGTCCCCACTTCGCAGGGTCTGCGGCGCGTTTCTCGTAGCGGTCAAGAAGGCCCAGGCCTGCAATAAATCGCATTTTGTTTACACCCCTTGAAGCAGAGCAGAGCAGAGCAGAGCAGAGCAGAGCAGCGCTGGATACAGGCTCCAGTAGGTTTTTTGTACCGACGGGGTATTTATATTGAAGCGTGTATGCAGATGCAAGATATTTATCAAGTATCTGTAGATACAGGACGCGGGAGTGCGCAGCGCTTTTTTAGATGCCGAATCATTGTATTCAATTACATAATTACACAATTACTCGTATATCCACATTTTATGCTTTAATTTTCATACAGGCAAGCCACCAGACCCCCAGCCTCGCTTCGCTTGATCAAGCTACCTTGTTTTGATTTCGTTATATGTAATGATTTCTTGTTTTCTCACCCTAGTAGCGAGATGCAGAGGCAGCGGTGAGAGAGTGGATAAAGTCTAGACCCTTTTTCGCTCTATAGAGACAGGGACGTGAGGCGGTGGTATTCGTATTGATCCCTTTGACCCGCTATAGAGTGGAACAGTAGCTAGACGGCCCAAGACAGCCGCCTAGGCGTAGCGATGGTCGCTGGGATTGTACTTGGCTCGTCTCGCTTGGGATTGTGAGATTACACTTATGTTCACTCAGGTCAGCGTTTTATGATGAAGTTCTGTTTGTATTTACTATATTATTCGCCCAAATAAGCAATCTACAGCCATTATGCTTTACTATGTACTCAGTGTAAGAGAGCTAGATCTAATTAATCTTACTTCTTTATCGCAGATCAACTAGCCACTTGATACAAGAAAGAATAACTAAACCTTGTAAACGCACACTCAAGCAATCTTGGACGTTGGACCTCTTTAATCCAAATAAAAATTGTGTGGAATATCCAATTATCTACTTTGTTTTTAATGACAGATGGAATTGTGTCATTCACAAGCAAGATCGCACTTGTTAAAATATTTCTTGCTTGATATATCAAGTCTTCACAACCCTAGGGCTAACATAGCTTCAACAACAGCCCAGATTTACCCCCACCCGTCTGATTTAAGGATTCGCTTTCAGGACTTCAGCTCTACATATTATTAACATGGTTAATAATATTTCAAAGCCGAAACAGTAGTTCATGTGCCAAGTAGTGGTAGTCCTTAATAGTAGAGGTTAAACTCTAGGGTTTGAACCTCGGCGTCTTTGACAAAAAGAGAGCATAAGTATAAGATATGCATACAGAGATTAGCGCCGCTTCCCCTGCCAAGTTATAAATACTTTTAGTTCGCTCCGCTCTTGACGATCTGGCACTGTGCTGCAGACCCAGCTGCTTTAGCAGGCGGGGAATGCTTGTTCGGATTATTAGCATAGTCGGTGTGAAGCAAAGGGACAGCTAAAATAAATAGAGGAAATAATACAAACATAAATAGATCATTCATTCACATTTTAATCCACGTGCATATCCACAGCTGAATGCAGACTTAGACGCTTATGTCCGCCTCTCATTTGCTAAGTGTGTTTATTGTCTTACTATGCACATGACTGGATAGGTCAGGCCTAGGATCTGACCTCCAATGAAACCTTGCACTCCAGTGGCCACCGCTGTTTTGTTTTGTTCACTTGAAAACGCAATATGCTTCCCTGTTCGCTTTCTCTCCCACAGAGAGAATTCATGAAAATGTGTTTGTGTCCCTGTGCAAACTTAAGCTCATAGGTTAGGTGTGATTTCGGGCTCTACTCTTCACACAATTTCTATCCATGATACACTTTCTGGCTAGGTTGGTGTAGGGAAAGTATACAGAAATTGGAACTGGGATTGCCAACAGACATGATTGGTTACACGTAGGTATGCATCTAAAACCGAGATGTTGCGGCGGGAGATAAATGGTATTGAGCGTACCACTGGAGTAACAGGCTAACATGGCGCCTTTCAAGGAATAGAATCGATTCGCTATCGAGTGTACAATACAGCTCCAACAAGCCAAACTCATAATACCTACGCTTCTCAAGGAATAGAAGCACTTCGATCATCGAGCATATAACCCCGCAAACCTCCGAATGAAGCACCGAACAACCTCATCTCAGCTTCAGAACCTCTCACGATGAAGCGAACTTGAGAACTCTCAAGACGGATAACAACACAACGCAAACCTAACCCAGCAAATCATTTCATTTCAAAGTGAGTCGGCCAATAATCAACCAGAATGGCGACCCAGTCCAAAATCTCCAAACACCACCGGCTGCCCCTGACAACAACACACTGGCAAAACCGATCCCTCTCCAGCCTCTCCGCCACCTCAGAAGCTGTCACATTCTACTCGTCCCATGCTCACCTTTCAAGTTCCAACATGGAGCTGCGCCAACTCACATCAAGCCCAAAGCCACAACAGCAGCATTCGCAACCACAGCGAGAGCCTCAACCCCAACTCCAACGCGAACTGCAGCTGCACTGCTACCAACAACCCCACCCATCACCTCTTCCGCCCCTAGAATTGGGCTCTTTCAGGATGGACCGGCAGGACTCAGGCTACGCTGCCTCTGCTTCCCCCTTGTCTCCGACTTCTGACTCCCGGCGCAAATCTACATCCTCTGCGTTCGGACCAGGACGACGGAATCCCAGTTCCTCGCGAGGGAAACGTAAGAGCACGAGTGGGAGCATATCGACGTCAATATCATTGTCGACGTCTTCCACTACTCGACCACCGAGAAAGCGCAAACATCGCTCGTCGGTACGAATCTCCAACCCAGGGGCTCGGCCGGCCCTCTCCTCGCGACATACGACACCGTACTCCGCCTCCGCCTCCCTCTCCCCTTCATCCTCCCAAACCCAACCGCCATCCTCCCAGTTCTTCCAGTTCCCCTCCCTCCCCCCTCCCTCCCCCCCTCCTGCGCCCCAGCCCCCCGCCACCGTGCAGTACTGGACGTCGGACAGCACGCGGCGGCTGGAGTACGCGGCCATCGACGCGGCGAGCAAGGGCGTCAAGGGCTTCTTCGTCAGGATGGTGCCGGACTGCATCCTTCCCCAGGAGAAACGGCGCGCGCGCTTCTGCGACGGCGAGGAGGGGAGCGAGGCGGGAAGCGTGCGGAGGTACCGCCTGGTTCTGCCAGAGGAGGGGGAGGCGGCTGGGGAGAAGGCGGGGACTGGAGGGGGAGAAGGGAGGATTATGGGGGTTTGGAGAAGGTGGACGGGGGTGAAGCTTGGGAGAAGGGAGGGGGACTGAATGGAGTTGGGTTGAGGGGTGGAGTAGAGAGCCATGTTTCGACTCGTTCAAGAGCAGGATGAATGGCCGTGGAAGAATGGCATTGCATGATATGACGGTTCTTCAACCATCAGCGAGGATTCAGCGAGGCAGATGGAAAGAAAGAGAAATGGCGTCGATTAACGACCTGATGTTTTTGTTTTTATTTAGGCGAAATTGGCGAAACGGAGCGATACCACAACGGGCATTTGATCACACAGAAAATAGCACAGCACAGATTTACACCACGAAACATAACAGCCATAGAGCAAAGCCAACGCCTACAATTATGAAATTCACGAAATTCACGAAATTGACGTCTGTTGAACAGGGGAGAAACGGGTAGGACAGGAGAGAAGGGGCCGGGGGGGGTATGATATTAGAGAGGGAGAGAAGAGCGAAGAGAGATACATCTGCGTTTGCGTCTGAGTATGTGCGCGATGATACCAATAACGATACCAATACCGTGTTCGTGACTTAGCAGACCTCTGCTATTGGTATATCAGAGAGGTGATATGATGCGTTTTTCATTTTGGTTCGCCTTTCTTTGGTTCAGCGCCGGGTTTTTGGGAAATTTGTCTTAATCGTGGCTCGGCAGCGCTTTTGGTTCGTTTGTTCGATACGTTATTGATTCATTTTGAAGGCAATCCGGCTATGAGGGAGACGAAGTTTTAATATATGCTTGTCTGTATTTATGTACAAGGAAGCTACTGGGTCTCGATAGGTATGTGAGATAGATATAGGGAGCTGTGAATATGAAAAGAAAGCCGAATAGTGAGCATGTGAATTGGTTCCACTCAGTGCGGTACAAATCTTATCAAGGAATGCGAGGCATAACGTGATGGCTGAAAGGATCAAGCCTCTTATTGGTAAAAAGAAAACGTAGTTCCCATGTTTCCAGCCCAGAGTAAGGTCATAGTATCATCACGTGAGATATCCTCCATTCGCATCACTTCGCAGTAAATATTTCAAGACTAAGTGCTTCAAATCCCGTAGAACAGCGTGGTAGGGAGCTTCTAACACACAGAAGAAGACCCCTCCCCCCTCACCTCCAAGGCAGGGAAGAGTAGATTAAAGCTAAGAATGATATCACGAGTGAGCATTCGCCTAGCAAATAGAATCCAAGACTGACAACGACTCCTAAAATTTGGAGTAGATGTAACATAGTTTATTACTATATAATCTTCTAGAGAAGCCGACGACGGTTTATATTTGAGAGCGAGGATTCAATCGACAGTGAAACACGAAAGACCGCAACACATCACAAGGAGAGGAATCCGCGTTCAAGCCGCGATTTCTCTCGCAAAAGCACTGCTCTGCTTCAGCTATCGTCCGGAAACCCCAAGCCTCCCCAGCGAGTGAGTTTGGATGCGGTGCAGTGCCTTGGTTCTTTGATTCTTGAACTTTCTGAAAACATCGGCTCTTTTAATAGGCTGCCAGTTTTGTGGCTTTTTCCTAGCTCTTATACTGTGAGGTAGTTGCATGGCCTGTCGAGCGGATGGCATTTAGTGTTCAGTTAGGCTTGCGTGCCTAGTGAATTGTAGGATAAAGGGGTCGCGAAGATATATTGAAAATTGTGGATTAGCTGCTTACTTGTTTGAAATCACTTGGTCATTGATTCGTATACTCGATCTCAGTGCTCCTGTAGCATAGTCCTCTTTATATTCATACTCTTGGGATACCTAGGAGGGATTTTTAAGTTTCGTATGAAATGATCATCCAGATACCAAGGGGCGGGGTTGAGTAAACAAATACCTTGTTCAACTCTACCACCTTCTACCCATGACATGTTGGGACAAAGTGCTTCTAGTAAGACTCAGCTGTGTTTAAATCATACAAGTATATTATTTCTGTCACGTATTAGCTAGACCAAATATATGTATTGTCATGTACAGCGGTGCGCATACATTACACGAGCATTTATGAGAAATACCTGCCATTATCGTTAGAGGTACTGAGGTGACTGACGCTCTCCGGGACGAAGAAGCTACCTGAAGTAACACTTCCAGTATATCAGAACAAGACATCATGGATTCACATAATCGGTACTGCGACTAGCTATCACATAAATATAGGCCTTTTTACCATATTAAAGCCCAAGTTTTGAGTCCTGCTAATATAAGCATTTGAAAAAAAGAATCCACACTTGGCAGTTGTAGTAAGTCTGGTAGCACTACTGATCCTGTGATCTAAGAGCGGAGAGAGATACAATACATTTCATGTTTAATAGATACTGAATATGGAGCGGATTATAGTTTGCGGATTATTTCACCTTGCTGCTCTTCTCTTCTTACGCATGGTGATATGCAGTCTGTTAAATATGAGCTTTATAGAATGCACCAAGGCAAGGGGGGATAGATCTATTTGTGGATTCTATATATCATACTCCTGATTTGCAGTAAATCTTACAAGAACACTTTCTGAGTACTCCTGTTGATTCTCAAATTGCAGTTGATACCATGGTTTGGCTTCTAATTGTCAGAGTGCGTTCCGGCGGTGCCAGATTCATGGGGATAAATACTCGTCCAGAGTACCAAATATTTTCTTTAAAATCAGTACAGATATTCATCACGCATCTTACAACGGTGTGTGGACTGAGCTTCTCTCAGAGAGGTTAATAATTAATAATAATTTCAGTTTTCGACTTTTCATTTTGGGATCACTTTCCAGGACATTTGTATGAAGAAATAAAAAATTCCCAAGAATGATAAATATGACAGCAAAATAAGTTTTGATAATATTTAATTATATTTTGATAGTAAAAAGCAGATACCTGGTTTTGTTTGAATCCTGTCGCATTAATTGCTTTCATTAAAATTTATCTCTGTCTCGTTTTTCTATCTTCTATTACTGACTGATGTATGGCTTTCGGCTGGGATCATATTCACTTACGAAGAATCATGTCATTTTCAATGCTCCTTTCTCCATATAGTAAGGATTGCAATAACGAAAGAAGTACAAAGCAATATACTACCATGGTTGGGATCCTAGCATACTCGCTTGCGGATCTGCAAGTTTTGCATACTGCTTCTGCTGGGATTCTGGTGTCAATGTTTCGTGGAACTGGAACTGAATATTTTTCGCTTCAATCACCAGGATTCGAATCAGGAGTTGGAGCATGTAATGTCATAATGGAGAGGGGAAACAGTAGAACGCAGAATGAATAGGATCGTTATCCAGGCGCATCTCTGGTAGCCAGTATTGAAAACTAAATGTCAGATATAAGAGAAGCTCTTTGATGAATCAGGTCTATATCCTCCATTAAGAACACGAAAAGAGGAATATGTGTTGATATATCGCAATACTCCATGGCAAATCCGCACAAATTTCCGGCATTCATATTACTGAGATATTAATGTATGTTCGAAGATTGCTGCCAGAACACTTTCGTGAATCTGCACAGATGCTCTTCGAAGATAATAATCAAATGCATCAAAGTCCCATTCTGCAGACTTTCATTAGCTATTCAAGCCGACAAGTGCATGCAGCCTTGCTATAGATATTTATCTACGGATCAATATCTTATGGCTTTGGAGTTCCTCGCTATAGCTCAACTACGGTAGAATATATCCGATAAACTGTAAATAGCCCCGGGTTTTGATATCTGCGGGTAAGAATGTTTTCGGTTTGTTTGGAAGTCGCGTATAGCAGTTACGGCTTGGATTGCTCCAGAAAATGTATAGAAGGCGGGTGTAAAGCTTGAAAGGTGAACCGAAGATTTAGACCAGAGGCCAGAAGCGCCGTAAAAACCGCGGACGCATTAAACTTGCTTTCTTCCCTGGCTTGTATGAGTTGAAGCTGCTAGTCTAGAAGTGAGGAGATGTCACATACTACAAGGCGACAATGAGGAAACCGAAGCCAAAGTAATATCATTCTGTCACGGATAAGGAGCTTTGATAATGAGTATTCAAATTTCCACATAACAGTAGAGTAGCATAAAGTAGTACCTTTCTCAAGGAAATAGGGTATCTTGCTCACCACCCCCAAAAATGGGCGCTCAAAGGGTGTGCTGCTTGACATGGCAAAAAGCAGGGGCTCTTGTTTTGTCGATTCCACAAATTCTGCGAAATTATCCAATTTTTAAGCTGGGAACTGAAGAAGAGATTGGATCTGTGCTTTTTGAATCGATCCTCCTGCAGACCGACCCTATCTGACGGACATAATTGGGCCAAGTTACATCAGCATGTTAGAATTTTTAACGCTTTTCCTTTCCAAACAAGTGAAGACTTGAAAATGTAAAAGATGTTTCATCAACCGGAGTTTCATCAAACTGAGAGAGAAGATGTGGAAAAATCATTGTGCTAATGGGTTTATAGCTTACTGCTGATTATTAGTAGTAAAACCCAAGGCTTTTGTTTGTAGTCTTCCCAAAGAAATGATCAAGTGAACAGCGACCTGAAATGAACAGCGAACAAGACCTCGTGTACTATCTAATGCACTCGGTAATATTTTCATTTTTCTAAGAGAGATCATAAAAATTTCTAGATCGCGGGGTGGATTCTAACGTCATGAAAGGCTAGCTTCGGAGCCAATATGTTGCAGTTGCTTTGTCTCAGAGGTCAAAGGAACTTCTTCTCTTCTTGATTATGCATCGGAGGTTATCAGGAGCAGCGCTATAGTGGCAATATCATGAAAATGATTTCGAATCCCAAACTACCTGAACTGTATACTACCGGTACATGCTGGGCACGAACATCCCATTCCAGGGGCGTTCCTCAGATACTCAGCTCTAGCAGAATCGACAGGACTGGGAGCTGGAGAATCTCCTCTTACAGCTGGAGAAGTTCCCACCCGGTCTGTGATATCAGCAGAGACTTGGTCACTAGCCAGAGAAAGGTTGTGGCTAGCCCGCGAATCTATTTGTCAGTCAGCATGGTCCAATTTCCGGTGTAAAGACTCAAGGATAAGTGGTTACCTGTATCCGCATCGATGAAAACAAGAGGTGGCCAACCTGCAACCCTTTGAATGTATTCCCTATTAACTGGGTGTTGGAGCGACGGGGATACGCTGGGAGGGATATGTGTGCCATCTTGAAGTTCACGTGGATGCTGTGCAAGGGTTCCCTCCCAAAAGCTACTCGCTGCGTCCCTATCAATCTCTTCCTCACCACCAAGCTCTCCTCTTTGCAAGGTAGCCATGACAGCTGGCTGAGAACGACTTGCACGCTGGTGGGATTCCCCCGATTGCGATCCAAGACTTGACGGCCGGTTTGTCCGCCGAAAAACCTGCTGTTCTGCGAGGTCATCGAGGGGATGGGAGCTGGTTTGAGGCGTAGGACCGGTCACAGTACTGGCTTGAGTGAGGCGGAAGTTGCGTGCGCTTGTGGGAACTTGGACTGCGATCTCTCCCCTTTGAGGGAGCCCTTGTTGGGTGGCTATTTCGAAGCTTAGGAAGCGTTGCTGGTTGCGCGGAAGTCTAGTAGAATGGTTGGTATTTGACATTTTGGCTTCGACTGAAGAATACTTGGACGAAAGTTCTCATAAGAATGAGCTAGTTCTTGGGGGGAGAAAATATTGTGACATTTAAGGGGCAAGAGGTGCAGAGCTGTGAAAGAGGTACTTCTGGCTCCACCAGTTTGCAAGCTATCGTGCGAGCGTTAGTATAGTGAGTAAAACTTTTTCTTTGAGGTAAATACATACCATAGCTCATTGTGATATTTTGCTTTATCAGGCGCAGTGTTAGCCATACAAGATGGCTATAGTGTCCCTGAATTGAGAAGTGTCTGAAACCAAAGAAGAAACTTTTTAGGGGCAAGATATCTTATGTCTAGGATGGTTTTAGTGATGAAGAGCTCTTAGAGATCCAAATGTCAGTCAGATCGAGCCTTCCTTCTCTCAGAGAACGATTAATTATAATGGAGCTAGTTCAAGAATAATCAATGATATTTCTGGAATGTTGCTATCCATTACCTTAATACACCAGCTAATTTTTCCATTCAATAAAACCTGGTAGAAGATCATCTCACCACTACACTTCTGAGACAATATCTTTCTATTAGATTGTTACATTGACTAACATCAAATATCTTGTAATCTACTCTTGTCTGCTTCTTCCTGTTTCTTGGCTCTCTTAACGGGCATAGTAATGTGAACTCACTGTCTTCTATCAAAACTTCATTGAATAAAGAGCCATATCCCAGCGCCAATTTTGTTTCTTTTGCTAATATTTATAGCGCTATATACTTATCTTGAGCTTCACATTCTTGATAAGTTCTGGAAGGCGCGAGGAACAAAAAAGGATGATAGTGAAGCTCTTCCTCGGAAGCCTCTGATACGTTCCAGAAACTAGTTTTTCAAGAGGCCATATTGATTCCAGGCTTAGTAATCGGATTTTATAGGTGATTGGGGGTTGTGGAACTTCTTCAGTGACTTCCATGGAACTTTAAACCACACCAATACATTCTTCTAGTAGAAAGATGATCTTTTGTCTCAAGAGAGTCTCTTATATTCTTTAACTGTTAAGCTCTCTCGGGTCTTCCATATAAAGTATGCTCACCTTCTATCTCCGGCGCCCAAACCCTGTGCTAGTACCTTACAAGTCAAATCTTCTCTGCGGCTGCTGCGTGCTTCTAGATTTATAGTCGGCAGGGATATTTGACATTATATTGCTTACTCTTGCTGAGGCTAGGAAGAGTCCTGTAAACACTCATCGCTTACATGAGCCAATATCAAGCTCGGAAACTTCAAGACAGAACTTACGGTTTACTTTATGAATATTCATTCTTCTAGATATACTGCAAATGAGAGGCTAAATTAATATCAGTTTACATCTTAGAAGATGATAGAAAGCTAGAAGATTTAATATTAGCTTTTATCTAACTATTGATGACGTAAATTAGAGGCACAGCTGGTTGTGTGTAGCCCTCTGCTTACAATTGCCATATCTGGAAGGACAAAACCACTTACCTGTAACGTAGTATTGCTTCATGATACATTCATGTCAGCAGGTATTTGCAGGAATCTTATTATGGTTATGATGAAAACGGAAAAAGAGTTGGGATTTCTAGTCGAGGCTATGATTTGTGTTGAGAGGCGAGCCTAAGGTCATGTTTGCATATGAGAACAACGATAGCGCCCTGGGACCCACTGTAATATGAGAAAATTACAAAGCTACAGTAATATGTCGTAGTCTGGCAATGAGAATTTTTAGTAAGGAATGAAAAAGCCAAACAGCAGCACCTTCTCACGACTGGCAAAAGTAAACATGATTACAATAATATAGCACACAAAGCTTTGGATGTAGTTATGGATTTAGAAAGCAAGTACAATTAACAAGAACAAAGAAATTGAGGCTATGCCAGTATTCAAAGCCTCTTTTAAGATGCATAGTACAGATAATTATCAACAGCTCAGAGTTTCTTTAAGAGTCCAAGACTCTGGTATACCAAAGTCAAAGGTTATTCTCTGTATATTTCAAAAACACTAAACACATAAAAGGGCTACGGCAGCACTTATACAGCTCTCAATTGAACATAAAATCTAAATTCTAAGAACAAAAGTCCAAGAAGTTTGTTAGGCCAACTAATTATTTCCTTAATACTCTTATTAAAAAATGTTGCAGGTATGCCCATCATATATTTGTCATATGATCTGTCATATGATACATCATACATATGATATATTATATGACTTGCCATATGACTTAGCGGCTTCGCTAAGAAGCCCGCTTACTTTAAGTAGCTTGTAGTTAGAGAGCTCTTATGAATTAAGATACTTAATATCGTCGTTTGCACCTTATACTTCTTTATACCCTTTCTTTTAGTTTACTATCAAGTTTACTATCTAAGAACCTCCTTGCTATAGGTTATAAGCCCTGTATGCCTATAAATAGCATTCGACAAATTCCATTGATTAAAGTCTCCCTTACAAACGAAAAGGCTGATCGATATTTTAAGTTTTACTTAACTAACGATATATAATAAGCGTTATCTTAATAATAAAATAGTAGCTACTCCCTTTTTAGAATGCTATATAATAATCTAAGCTTACGCAAGATTCGTCACTATAGCTAAATCATTAGGACTAATAGCTAAGATTACTAGCTTAATTGCTAAAAGTACTCCACTACTTAAATCACCTATTTTTAAAGGGACTAATATATAGTACCTTAAACTCGAATTCAATAGTTCATCTCCTCCTCTTCCTCCTTCTTTTCCTTTCGATAACTCTATATATAAATATATAAATAAGATATTGTTATTATCTTTAGCTGCCTTTAGCCTCCTTAAGTCTTAAAAGCTTAAAGGCGCAAAGGACTATAGCTAGTAGAGGAATAAGGTTTTGAACCTTGCAAAGTCAAACGCCTTAATTATATATCTTTATATAAAAGCTAGAATATATGCTCTACTTAAGGTTGACTTATAGGACTGTTTTATTATAAATAAGAAAAGGGACAATTGGGTTAGATAGGAAGCTAAGGAATCTCAGATGAAGCTTACTATTATACTTAATTGCAAACTAGGACTACTAGCTTATATAGAAGGCGACAAATCTGCCTTAGATATATAGGAAGCTCTTTAAAAATAGTACGAAGGATCTGGAATAGTACTTAAATATAATGCTATATAGACCTATATTACTATTAAATATAACGACTTTAATTCACTTAAAGCTTACGTTGTCGCCTTTAGGCTTTTAATTACTAAATTGGAAGCTCTCGACTCTGCCCCTCCCTCTTACTAGTACCCTATTATATTTATTGCTAGCTATTCTAATAGATGGCCTATTTAGGCAGATCGATAATATTTTAACCTTTGCTTAGCTATAGTAGCTGGACGAAAATCAAAGATTACGCTTGAAGCTCTTATTAAAGATATTACTAATAAAGCTTAAGCCTTATAGAGTTTAAAAATGAATGGAACCGTCTTATACGGTAATAAATCGGCTGGCAAGCCGTATTCCTCTGACTATAAGAAGTTAGAAAATAAAGGAGGTTTTAAAGACTTAAAGAAGAGCACCTTTAGGAATACTACCACCTCTTTCCCTAACTCCTCCTATCCTTATTGTAAGCAACTAAAGCTATACTATAAGGTAGAAGATTGCTTTATAATTAATAAATCGAAAAGAGAGGCTTAGGAGAAGGATTTAGGGAAGAAGTACGTATTCTATTACCTTAAAGGTAAGGATAATAAGTCCTTACTATTATTACTAAAAGGTAAGAAGCCTTTTAAGAAGATTCAAAAGGAAGATAAAGAGTCAGATAATGACCTCTTTAGGCATACTATGCTATTACTAATCCTAGGGCTAATTCTCACTTGCGAGCTAGGCCTAGGAGTCAATTCTGACTCCTCCTTAGGGCCAATTTCCACTCGCGGGCCAGGCCTAGGAGTCAGTTCTTCTACCTACTTCTTATTAAAATTAAGGAATCGTTAGCTATATAATATAGGTGCTAGTAAGCATATCTTTAATGATCTCTTTAAGTTCACTTCCTATACTACTTAAGACAATCTACCCTCTTTAAGTATAGTTAATAGATCTATTTAACCTTTTAGCGTTAGCATTTGCAAAGTTAACGCACTTAAATCTAATAGAAAGGTGTGTATTCTTAAGTTAATTAATACTCTTTATATACCTTAATTACCTATCTACCTATACTTAAGTAGTAAACTTAATAAAATCAAAGGCTTCTACTGAAATGGCAAGCTGTTTCTATCTAATAAGAAGGAAATTTGCACTATTGATAATAATATATATATTAATAAGGAACAGCCTTCTACTGACTCCTCTGGTTATATAAGTGGATATACTCTCCTAGCTGCAATTAAGAATGGACCTCTTAATATTAAGCTCTAGTACCGTCGATTAGGCCACGCTAGCCTACAAACGGTTAGAAAGACCCAATCTGCTATTATTAATATATAGATTAAGGAAATAAAATCAGGGAAGATGCGAATCTGCGCTCCTTATAAGAAGGGCAGACCTCTCTAATATATTAATAAATGTTCAGCTCGCCTTCGACCTACAAAGGCACTTGATAAGCTATATATTAATATGGTTTATCTAAAGCCAATTAGCCTTAACGGTTATAAATACGCTTCCATCTTTACTTGCGCAGCTATAATAGCTAAATAGGGATAGACCTATATAAATAAATCTAATGCCTTTAAGGCAAATAAGAAAATGATCAGCCTTTTATAAACTTAGTACAATTGTATAATCAAGCGTTGGAGAATTAATAAAGGTAAGGAGTACTCTCTTACACAAATGCGAATACTTATAGAAAACCTTAGTATAATTTTAGAAGAATCTACTCTATATACGCTAGAATAAGATAGTAGATCGGAACGATCAATTCGTACACTAATGGAAAAGTTGCGAATAGCTATAATTGACCAAAATATCCCCTCCTTTCTCTAGCCTTACCTCCTTCTTTTAGTAATATATATTACTAATCTTACTACCTTTAATATTCTAAGTGGCAAGACTTTATATAAGGTCTTTTGGGATAATATCAAGCTTAATAAGCCTTATACTCCCTTAGTCAAGCATCTTCGAATACTAGGCTATTGCATCTATATGCTAATTGAGAAAGAAAAGCGAACTTAGAGTAACAAACTCGCTCTAAGAGCAGAAGTAGGTACTCTTATCGGATTTGATAATAGAAGTATTTATCAAATCTATATACTATTGCAAATAGGGGAAAAGATTATTCGATTATCTTACGTTCGATTTGATAAAGACGGCCTAATTATAAAGCTGCAATTAAAGGGTAATTTTACTCCTAGGCCAGGACCGCGAGTCAATTCTAACTCTTATAATAATAATGATTTCACTCTTAGGCTAGGACTGCGAGTCGATTTAAGAGAAGCTAATAAAGCTGAGCTTCCAACTCTAAGAAAGAGAAGAAGACCTCTTAATTTAAAGAATAAGGCTTACCCTTAGCCTTTTAAAAAGAGAGCTACTTGCTCTACTACTCTTAGATTCAAAGCTAATAACTCTAATAATAAGGAAGCCTATTTAAGCGCCTTCTATATGGCCTTACTCGACTCTCTTTACTCAAATGACCTAAAAACAGTCGAATAAGCCCTCTCTTGCGCTAATGCTAATAAATGGCGATCTGCGATCAACTCTAAGTACAATTCCCTCGCTTATAAGAATATATAGGTAGTAGTGAAACGCTTAAAACTCTCTAAAGACGATAGAGTACTTAGATCGAGACTCGTCTTTAAAACCAAAAGAGACTAAAATAGGGAAATCTCCTAATAGAAGGTCAGATTCGTTATATAAGGCTATATATAATAATAAGGTCGAGATTATAACTAGACTTTTGCTAAAGTATGCAAATCTATAGTTTAAAAGATCGCAATTACACTTATAGCGCTATACGACTTCGAGCTAAATCAATTTAACGTTAAGATAGCTTTCCTTAATTCAAAAGCTAACTCTAATATCTATATCAAGTTACCTCCTAGATATACTTAAGATAAGGTTGTTCTTTCACCTTAAGAATACTATCTTAAGCTTCTTAAGGCCTTATATAGCTTAAAGCAATCTCTACGACTATAGTAAGAAAAGCTATAGTCTGAGCTATAAAAGCTCGATTTTCAACCTCTTGATACTAATAATTGCATATATATCAACTGCGCCTCTTAGATTCTTATTATCACCTATGTCAACGACTTCCTTATAGTAGTAAAGAAGGGTAATATATATAATAAGTTCAAAAGAGATCTTTATAACCTCTTTAAAATCATAAGTAGCGAACCGGCTAACTACTTTTTAAGAGTATATATAATTAAAGATCGATAAAATAGAACGATCTCACTTTATTAAGACGCTTATATTAATAAGGTTCTTAAACGTTTTCATATAACTAATTGCAAAAGCGTACTAACGCCTTTTGCTAATAGCTATAAAGTTTATATGGTCAAATTTAAAGGCTAAGCCACTCTATAGGAAGTGAAGCTATATTAAGAGATCTATGGTTCTTTATAATACCTTACGCACTATATGCGTTAGGATATACTATACTACTGCTCTATTCTTAGCAAATTCCTTACCAACCCTTTACTATAATATATGGCAGCTTTAAAACGAGTTTTATAATACTTGCAAGGAACGCGATTCTATTATACTACCTTTGGAAGTAAAACAACTGACCTAGAGCTTTAGAAATTGCATAGCTATTGCGATTCTAATTAGGCAGGTGATAGAGGAAGTAGAGCCTCCTATTCTGAGGCCGTCTTCTTCCTTAATAATAGCATAATTACCGCTTCCTTTAAATAATAAACTATTATCGCTCTCTTATCTATAGAGGTAAAGTATATTGCTATATGTAAATTCGCATAAGAAGCCTCTTAGATACGCTAGGTACTTAAGGAAATAGGCTACGCCGGCGACGACACTATTAAAGTCGAAATGATCTGCGACAATTAAAGAGCCCTTTATCTTACCGAAAATCCCAAATATTATTAGAGAACGAAGTATATCGATATTAAGTTCTATTATATTTAATAATAGCTTTAGAAAGGCCATTTAAACCTTTAGTATACAAATACTAAAGACAATACTGCTAACGGCCTTACTAAGAGCTTAAATAGCTCTAACCACGCCGCCTTTATCAAATTATTAAATATAAAGGTTCTGCACCTTAATTAAGGGGTGATTTTTTTTTTTGCACCCCTATTATAAGGTGATTTTTTTTTATACTTCCATTAAGGGGTGATTTTTTTTACTCCTAGGCCAGGCCCGCGAGTTGATTTTGACTTACTAAGGGATAGATTTCCTACTTTAAAGTAGAGCGCGCTAGCGAACTCTACTCTATTTCCAATATCTATAGGTTGATTTTTCATACGAAACTATAAAATATAACAAAAGTTATAATGTTATATATATTACTAGCAAGTACCTTTAAAGGTCTCCTTAAAGGGGTATATTATAGGTATACCTATTATATATTTGTTATATGATCTATTATATAATACATTATATATATAATATATTATATAACTTACTATATGACTTAGCGGCTTCGCTAAGAAGCCCGCTTACCTTAAGTAGCTCGTAGTTAGAGAGCTCTTATAAATCAAGACACTCAATATCGTCGTTTGCACCTCATACTTCTTCGTGCCCTCTCTTCTAGTTTACTATCAAGTTCACTATCTGAGAACCTCCTTGCTACAAAAAAGCTCTCGAGTTAGCAAACGTTTTCAATAGGAAATGCAAGAGAGTAAAAAATAAAAATTTTATGAAAAAGATTAAAAGTTACTTTAATTTTCTGGTCGGGAAGTATTCAGACGTGCAAGGAGGGAATGTAAGTTGACTAATAAAACTGACAAGGAACTCTTAGCAATACGAAGGACCTGTTGCCAACTAGTTTACTAACTCAGACAAGATACCTTAGACAAAGGCACAGCAGACTAAGGGTCATCACCAGATAAGAACGTAAGGAAATCTTATCGAAGTTATCACAATTTGAGAACCTAGGTATGTTGTGTGCTAAGTCATATCACGTGACACTATTAGTACTGAATCAGAACAAGACCTCATGCCCAAGGACAAAGTCATATCAGCCCCTGTCACCTTATTCCAATGCTTAGTAAGTTAGAGATTTCATTTAGTAAGATCTTATGCTAGCCAGTGCGTTTTTAGTTTGCATGGGAGACTTTTTAGCATTCTCTGCTTTTACCCCTCACAATACCCTTCGCTTGGAATTCTTTAGTTCTCTGATCTCCAGCTGCTGAGTTGACCAGGAGAGCAAAGGATCCATGCATAATATTGTTTTCTTTTTTTATTTATTTATTTTGGTGTTGTTTCTGTGTTTGTTCTTGCTCAGCGCGTTTTAATGGATTCAAGCTCTCGGGAACTTGTCAGCAGTTTCTATGATTATCATAAGAGTAGCTTACCTCGAAGAACCGAAGCAGCTCTTTGTTCCTATTCACAACAGACACCTTGAGAAGTAGTGCGGCTACTGGAGAGTTCAAAGTGCCAATATGCATGGCTATAGTATCCATGATTACCCATCTTCTCACAGTACTAGGATTAAGAAATAGGAAATAGGACATAGGGAAAAGGAAAAATCACTGGTCTGTCCGCTCTGTAGCTGTGAACATCCAAGCTGGTGGAGAAACAATCAAACAATTACTCGTGCCTGAAAATCGGCAGTAATATCTAGTAAGTCAGGTAGAGAAACTCCGTTGCTAAAAGAAGTTGGGGCGAGAGAGCTGGCTTTATGTCTTTGGCAGAATGATATTTTGGTGAGTAGCGCTGGTGGATATGCAAGTCAGATCTCCTCTGACAGAAATTGACTCCCACTGTTGTACTTATCCAGCCTCATCTGGAGTCCTAAAAAGAGGGAGACAGATTTTGGTATATGATTTTCAGGTTTTGTTTTCCCACTGCCAGTTTATAGTCAGCTTATATCAAGAATGAAATATCAGGATATCAATTCAGCAGTAGCACCTTCAGGAAGGGTGAATACTTTATGGCTGGTGGAATTTCTGTTACTCTTTTAGTGAACTCCACATGTTTTCGGGTGCGGGTTTTTTTCTTAGAGGAAGGGCTATGCTGGAGAAAAGAAACAATGGGAAAGAGGGGCGTATCAGCGCTTGTGAAGCAAGAGTGGTGGCGATTATTCCCAGTGAACTGATACGGTTGAGCTATCATATAAGAGCAGTAGCAGACGCAATCGTCTTGCGATTTCCAAGTACTGCAGGGAAAATAATCGTAAAGTGATTATTAGTTTCACAAGATGCACAAGATGTGCAGACTAAAATGAATGGATTTTTGTAGTTCTTGGGCGTAGATGTTGATGATCTGGAGTACAGAGCGAGAAAGGAACCTCGAGTATGCGTGCCTACGCCACGGCTTGCATGTGACCTTGATCCGTACACCTAGCACCTAACTCTATATGAACCCTTGTCACTATATTCCTGCAGTGATAGAAACTTGGATTTAAATGAGCGCGATGAATTCCTCCAAATAAGAAGATGCCAAAATTGCAGAATCACAGAAAGGAAGAGCTTGCTACCAAAGATATATCCAGGGTCAGCATAGTGGTGCTCAAAGCTGCTGTTTATATAGCCAGCTGAGACTGCCCGCACAGACTTGTTTGCTGCTTGCACTTGTATAAATATTTTTGATCACAAAGCCTTGTGGCAAACATATTTACCAGATGGCAATAAAAATTTACAAGCTGCTTTTCTGTACCGCTTGTCTTGCCCTAGCCTCTAACCACCAATACTCTCTCTTGTCTGGGGCTGAGTCAAAGTATCAGATCCTGCAGTCTGCGCTCCAAGCAGTGCAGTCTCCTCATCAACAACTGCAGCTTGATCTTCTTGAGCGGCCTTCGGTGGCGGCTGTAATGCAGACCATAGCGTGCTCACAATCACAATGAACCCTCCGAACCAACTCCATTTTCCAGGTAAAACTCCCCAGATCCCCCAATCAAACAGTAACGCAAATAATATCTGCGTATACAACATACTTGTTGCTTTGCTACTCTTGTCCATCTGTAGGCCAGCAGTCAAAAGGAATTGGAGGCCGAATCCAAGGACGCCGAGGTTGAGCAGTAAGGCCCACTCACGCGGCCCGCTTGGCATTGTGAATCCGATTCCGGGGATCACGAGTAGTGCTATGGCTGAAGTGACGGTGCCGAGAAAGGAAAAGTAGTTTACAGAAATGAGAGCATGGGCCCTGTTTCCGATGATGCGAATCACAGTATATGCCCCCGAGGTGCCGATCACACCTAGAAGAGATGCCGTGATGGCGACGAGGCGTTGAGCGGGTGTCACATCGTCTGCTGTGTCTGCTTTGCTGGCTTTAATAACATCGTCGACTTCTCCAAAGATACTTGCGGGATGGGCAATAAAGATTACGCCGATCAGCGCTACCAGCCCAGCCACGAGGTCTTTGCGGAAGAAAGCCTGACCTAGGACGACGGAACATGCCCAGGCTGTGGCGATGGGCACGAGGAATCTAAGAACTGTCACTTCGGCTAGTGGGAGGTATTTGATCGAGTCTGAAATTTGTGAGCCGCCTGCATAGCGATAGAGGAGATGGGGCAACGGGGTTACAGTATTGGCAACAAAGTCCCATGAACCCAAACATAGACCGCAGCATTAGCCAACCTCTGATAGGGCGGCTTCCAAGAGGGAAATCAGGTACGCTTTTCCACCACATATACGCACTGCTCAATAAGAAAGTCACGCCCATACGTGCGACGATGATCTTCGGTAGAGTTTAGCCAAGTTCGCTCAAGGGCAGGATGCAATCTCTACCTGGAGGGGATGCATTTTGTGGCCTCCTTGTTGAAGAAATCTGACAATGGCATCCAGAGATGATCCGAACGCTTCTGACATTAGTATAAACAATGCACCTTTGTTTTCTTTCCAAACTCTTCGCCACACACTATCCGGCTCGATGCCTACGGACTCGTATTCTTCATGATGCCTTGCGTCGCTATATTGGCGCGACATTTTTGTGCTTAGCATTTACGATAGAAGTTGATGCTCTTCTAAGCTGTAGGAGATTTTTGAGTGATTGAGTTGCAAAGAGAATTGGCATTCGTGACCAGTAATTATGGAGGATGAGACGATGCACGGCGTCAAACTTGGGCCCCAGTTTTGTATCCCACTTTTGGAATTCGGCCCGGCCGACCATCGAAAATCAGCGCGTATCGTGCTAATCTTCTGTCTCGCGCTTCATATACTGAATTCACATGATATGCCTCGGTGCTGAGCTACACCAGCAGAACGCATCTCCGCTCACAGTATAAATCTGGTGCTTAGTTTATTGACTTTTAAATAGGGGCTCGCTAGAGGTTTCGCGGTGAGCCGGGAAGACCCGGGCAGCTGGCAGAATACGAAATTCTTCTCGTCGCAATACTCGGCGAGTCGGCTCGTCTACTATACCCTACGATCAACGAACGCTTCTACGGCCTCACATTTCTCCTACGCCCACGAACTCCTATTTGCATCTTCCTTGCATACTCGCTACATATTATCTTTCTCTACGAAGGTATCATGGGTTGGTTCTGGGCAGACCCCGACTTCTCCGTAAACGCCAGAAGCGCGCCACATCCGATGCCAGCAGCCAGCAATGCCTCGCCACCGGTATAATTTTTCAATCGCCCTCGTCGCACATTCTAACAGCTTATAGCCCTCATGTCCAATGCACAACAGTATTTCCGCAGTTGCCAAACCTCCAACGCCTCCTGCCGAATCTTCATGCCCCTACACTCCCCCGGATGCAGATGTTCCCTCATCCACAGCGCCTACCAAATACTCCAAATACAATCCATTGAACTTCATGTTCTCCGACCTGTCTCAGGATCGTGCCGCGAACCAGACGGTGGCTCTGACTACTGAACGCGAACCATCGACGATTCCCAAAGGTAATGGCGAGGGTAACTGGGAATATCCTTCTGCCCAGCAGATGTATAATGCGATGTTGCGGAAAGGCTACACAGACACGGATGTGACTGCGGTAGAGAGCATGGTATCCGTGCACAACTTCTTGAACGAGGGCGCCTGGGCAGAAATCGTGGAATGGGAGCGCAGGTTCGGGGGCGGCTTAGTTAAAGGCTGGCAAAACTGCAAGAAGGGGGAGGCGGGATCGATGGCTGGTGCGAAGTTAGATGTTGGTGCCAACTTCGACGGGGTTGCCCAGCCCAGTTTGCTCAGGTTCATGGGCAGGCCGAAGGATATGACACCCAAGGCTGCTATGATCCAATTTATGGGATGGTTATACCCTTCTGCTTATGGGTACACTCTAGAATTCTGGGTATCGAAGTAGGCTGACTAGCTACAGTACGGAACCTCCATTCGATCGCCATGATTGGTTCGTTCAGAGGGAAGTCGGCGGTAAAAAGAAGGAGATCAGATACGTGATCGACTATTACTCGGGACCCGACGACCCATCTGGAGAGCCGGTCTTTTTCCTCGATGTTCGCCCAGCGATTACGCCCACGGCCGCTGTTGAAAGGATGATGAGATGGGGTAGCGATGTATGGTATAGAGCTTCTGGGGCAGAACTTAGGGAGACTCGAAAGAACTAAACGGGTGTACACGGTGGCGTAACAAGGTATCGCTATTAAGCGTTGGTTTGCTGGCGTAATGGGGCATGGATACGTCCGAGGCATTTTCGCAGGTGGCCACTCGAGCGTGGAGTCTTCATGGAATGTCTTGATGGTAATGTTACCCTACTTCTCTATTCACCACTCTTGTACTGTACTTTGATACCAGGGGCTCTATCTGATCCAAGCCAATATTTGCTACTCCCCGACACGAATACAAAAAGGCACGTGATTGAATCCGTTAAATTTCGACGTTACATGGACATCCGCACGTCGCATTCCATACAGTATACCACATTTCAACACTTGATATAGTATAGCAGCAATATCGAAAGCTCTTGTGGTAACGTTACATGACATAATGGCGGATCCGTTTATCTCGACGCGGAAATATATTAAATTGGGTGTAAGCACTCAGCCCTTCAAGGCGAGTGCTCGCTGATACCCAGGGCAGGATGGGCCAGCAGGCGAAGATACAGAGTTCGTCCCAAGGAATCCTCCCTTGCCAACCTTCCTATTAATTATATGAAGCACTCTCGTCCTCACAACAAGCGGCAAATACTTCGTCGACATCCGAATCTACCTCCCCACCTCCCCCTCCGAACCTTTTCTCCCGTCCAGCACTGCGCTTTCACTTTCCCGCCTCGAATGGGGCTTCGCAGGGACCTCCTCCCCCTCCCCTGCAGTCTACTCCTCTACTCCCGGCAAAGAACACGAGATATCGAAGCCAGCACATACGATATGGACACACTGGGTTGACAACAAGACGATGGAGGTGGTGAAGGATGAGGGGGATATGTATCCGCAGCCGAATGGCGAGACGATAGAATACGGGCTCATGATCAATCCCACGACGGGGAAGGAGGAGAAGTATGAGGAGTGTTGGATTGATATTGAAGCCGGGACGGTGCATGGGGAAGAGGGGGGAAAGAGTTGGGTTTTGAGGACGGAGGATCAGGGGAAGGGCGTGAGGGGCCTGGTGGCGAGGATTGGACGGTATTTGCAAGCTGTAGTGAGGAGGGGAGAAGATTTTAGTGCTGGGCGGTGGGTTTGGAGTGCTAGTCAGGGCTGGGAGGTGGTGGTTGAGATTGGGAGGACTGCGCTGCCAAGGGAGATCATGGCCCTGGATATAAGTTTGGGGCAGAAGTTTCAAGGAGGCGATGGGTTGGAATGGACCTGTGTCGAGAGCGTTGCATGGTAGTGGCCATGGGCTCTTTTTCGTCTCTTCAGCTCACTATGCTTTCGTTCATACAATTCTTCCCTGTCCTTCTTTCGGCGTTGCATGGTAGTAGCCATGGCCTCTTTTTCGTCTCTTCAGTTCACTATGCTTTCGTTCATACAATTCTTCCTCGCCCTTCTTTTGGCCATCTCACCAAGCGGGTCGGTCGTCTGCGCGCGTTGATTCTTATTTGCATTTCATAGCGGGTTGTCTGACATAATGCCTTGGACTGAGAAGTATACAACAATTTGATTCCAAACCTTCATTAAGCTTTCCCGAGCTGACTGCCGGGGAGACCTCTTCCTAGATCAGTCTCTGGTGTTGTTTCCCAGAACTCAATCATACCAGATGGTGTTGGCGCAACATCCACCATCCCCTATATCAACCTGAGCAACGGGTGTGGCCGTCTTGCCAGAACCATCCGTAGTATCTACGACCCTCCAGATCTGTACATATCCCGCTGGATTATCAGCCATAGCCATCCACTCGTCTGTAAACGGCGATGGCGAGATTTGATTGGTATTGCCGCCGCCAACAGTCGTCGTCTCGACCCTGAAGAGCGGCTCTGTGATTTTACCCTCCGCGTCCAGAGCGAAGCCGTTGAGGTAGCCAGGATAGGTCGCGTTCAGGATGGCGCGTGCTGATGCCCAAAGAATACCGTTGCTAGCAGATAGCGCGACTTCTGCTGACCAGAAGCCCGATGAATTCTTTCCTGGAAAAGAGGTCAAAGTTGTGTCTCTTGGCTACGACCGTTGTTACTAACCTTCCGGGATCAAAGAGTAGGAGTCAACGATCTCAATAGGCAGCCCAGCTTCATCAAGTGTAAACTGCGCTAGTGTGTTCTGTTTCTCCATCAAGACGTGTAAATACTTGCGAGCAGGATGCGCCGTCAGATGTCTGGGATGCATGTCGGTTTTGGGCATGTCTAAGTTAGCAGCTAGGCTGACTGTACCATCCTCTGCTACCGCGTGAGTCCACAGCTTGTCAGTATTCAGGTCTGCTGAATATAGCAATTTCTCATCAGGGCTGAACGCCAGACCATGAACACCCGATTCGTTAACATACGGCCAACTTTGCGTCACGTTTGCCAACGTCCCATTAGCAAGAACCGAGATTGCCATGCCGCAACTGTTGGGGCCAGGCCAGGATCCTGAGTAGACGATATGAGGCTCGTGGGAGCTTGGGAGGACGAACGCAGATGTCTTGTTGAGGCATTCTCCTGCTGCGTCGACGCGACCATCCAGGCGAAGATTCCCTTCGTCAAGAACCGAGTAGCTTGCGATGCTTTTTGCTCCTATGGATGCGCCGTAGACGTTCTTCTTGCTGTGCTGCGGGAGAATTAGTGATTTGTGATTTGCCCTTGCATGTGGCGCTCGTACGTCAAATGCTATCCACGCATGGCTATTATCGGCCTGGATAGTCTTTGTTTTGACGAGTGTGACGGCTTCGTCGTCGAACTCGAACGCGTGTATCGAGGCCGGGGCAAAGAGGTTTCCTGTGAACAAGTGATGTACAGTTGCCGTTACATCTGTGGTTCACCCCAACAGGAGCAAGATTGCGGGCGTGAACATGTTTGAATGATGAAGGGATTGCAACAAAGACGATTGATGTGAGAGTGGGAGATATACCCTTCCCTTTTTATCTCCAAGACGGTAGATCAAAACTCGAGCAGAAATCCACGGGGAGTAGAAAGTCTCGTGATTTACTGGAGAAAAACTGGCGGAGCGAGTCGCGTACAACAACCCTCCCCGCCATGAGGAACTCCGTGGTAGGGACTTGATTAATATCCATATTCTCGTAAGATATCTTTACCCTGGCGGCTTGCTGACGGAAGTTGATGAGTTTGTCACCGCTACTTATCAAGACCCTGGCTATACGAAGTAGACGTGGGCTCTATCGGTGAGAGCGATCTTTAAGAGTAACTGGATACGGTTTTTTTCCCAGTTGAGAGCCGGTAGAATACACCGCGGCTATGATTGTATACACGGAGAGAGACCCGGCGTTGATGAGCGCTTTGCCCAGGTACAGCGATTTTTTAAGCATAGAATGGCCTACGGTTGTTCAGTCTTTATTCAATCACAGGGAGGAGAAGGGACCATCTAATTCCACAAGGTCGCGATGAACCGGGATTATCCTTTGGAACCTGTGAAATCAAATTCAGATACTTCTTCTTAAACAGTAGACAGTATGAATAAAAAACCCCTCCCCCTGCCAGCAGCAAGGCAAGTAGAACGATAGACAGAGACCCCTTTTGATTCCCACCAACATTTTGCTCAAGGGTTCTGTATAAGGTTTGACTTTTCTTTATGCTAGATTGTTTAATTCTTATGAATCTGAGTAAGAACCAACGGGATCTTCCCCGTGCCGGCCCTACGCAAGCGCCGAGGTCATGGGACATTGCTTCGCCATAGTCGGTCTGATGAATAAATAGGATTATAAGGAAGTGAATTGAAGTAAATCTTAGGTAGCAACTTTCCCTGGAGATAGAATCGAAAATAAGACTTTGTTGGTCTCACAAGGTATGCACATAAGGTCTTGAAATAGTTCCGTATTTGTTGTATTAGTTGTATCTATAGAAGTAGAAGAGAGATATTAAATGAAAGAGTAAGTACTTAGGTACCCCTGTCCGTGCACCCTATTTACGTATCTTATATATGAATATATCTCCCTTCCTCTATATGACCTATTATTACTATATTCCTATACTAGCTCTATTTTCTTTTTAAAAGCAGCCTTTTATATAGGAATAAGTGATTTATCTTTCGACCTAACCTTTAACTCGTACAGTTGCTTAATTTATCGAGATAAACGTCTCTAAGGCCTTATTTGGGTTGCTTTTTATTATAGCGTCTGCTAAATTATCTTTGCTGTTGATCTATTGTATTTCGGCCAACTCTCTTCTCTTATATGATTGTCAGAGGCCTATTATATCGATTATTAGTCTCTTCTCTTTAGTTGTACCGAGTTTGATAAGACACTTATATAATAAATATGAATCGGTATAGACAATTAATAGAATAGTTAAGAGGTTGAGTTATCTAATAATTAATTTAAAGGTTATTGATAACGCAATTGCTATATTTGCGCTAGCTACTATACTATATACTTCTGAAGCTAATATACTTCTAGTAACTCTTTTACTTTTAATAGACGACTAATAGAGTAGGTTCCTATTAATTATAAACTTATCGCCTATAGTAGAGGTAGCTTCGTTTGTAATTATTAAAATATAACCGATCTGATTACTTAAATCTTTATTATTTGCAAATGAGCTATCGACTTATACAAATAGCTTTGCAAACGCTAAATCGATTGCAATTATATTCAAGCCTTGATCCTAATTATATATCTGCTATACAAGTTGAGTATTCAAAGCGTCGATATCGGCTTTCTTAGGGTTTTAGTATTATGCAGCAATAGACGTATTAAATAAGGCTTTAAGCTGACAAATTGACGCAATATACGCGCCGCGAGCTCGTTAGGCCATATACTTAGCCTTAGAATCGATTTTCAGTACTAATTGTAGCTTTAAGCCTTATCCCTTTTATATTAGAATTATAGAATTATTAGTATTTAAGGTAAGGGTATAGCTATTGAAAATTAAGGGTGCCTTAGGCCTAAGCTTTTAGATTGGCTTAGCTTATAGTTTAGCCTCTTATAATTTCGTATTTTCAAGTGTTACAAAGCTCTAATTAGCTAGTATAAAAGTATTGTCAGTTTGTATACTGATAAGGCTAAAATTATTCTTCTTAATACTAATTAATAAGCAAGGGTTATATATTGATATTATTATTAACAATCGATCTTTATAATGCTTATAATATATCGACTATTAAAAAGTTCCTACCTTAGGTATACTATATAAAGGGTATAATATATATATAATTATGCCTTTTGGAAAAAGATAGCCTAACTCCTTAGGCAAATAAGCTAGAATCAACCTATTCAAATATTCCATCGATTGCGTATAAGCCTGCGTAATATCTCGCAAATATAGATTAATTCCGGCAGATCTAAGAGAGGGCGCTAGAGCTATTATTAATTATTAGCTTGCTCTTTAAATAGTCGGCGATTGAGTTAGAATGACCTGCTTTCCTTAATCCATATATACCTAAACTATAAAGCGTGATTTTTCGAATAGAGACGTCGTTTTATCTTTAATTTCATTAACAAATCGAGAGTTGAATATTCTAACGCTTTAATAAAGCTTATTATTATACTATATAAACTCTATCACTCCTTAAGCGATAAGACCTTCGATCTCTTAAATTTAGGACGCTTTAAAAGGTGCTCTTAGTATAATGATAATTCGGTTACCTTATAGCTTAATAGCTAGGTCTTTATTAGACTTTTCCTTTTATAATAAAAAGGCTTATATATCAGCTATTGTCGTGCAGAATGGGCGGAGTCTCCACTTATTCTGGAGACCCTCCACGTGACTCCTGCTGAGTCATAGACTCTCCCTTTTCTTTCCGAAGTCTCCTTACCATACATACACTAGATAATAATAAAATCAATTATCTTCATCCATATCTGCGAGCCTCCTGAGCGACCTAATGAAGGCCCTCCAGCCGACCGCACCACAGTTATGAGCCCCGTGAGCACTTTAATATGCTTTCTCTTTGCATGCAACCGGCTGGAGGGCCCTTCGAGCTTCTGACCGACTTTTCGAGTACTTATGACGACTCGAAGGACCTTCATTTTCAATCAACAAATCTCCATTTTCCAATCGAACCTCATTTGCAAACTTCATTTATATACCCAATTTTTTCACAAGACTCCATTCAATATGTCTGACTCTTCGAGCATCTCCGAGCCTCGCCTCAACACCTCTGCCTCCTGGGTGAAGTGGTTTAGTAAATACATGTTCTTCGCTAAGCTTTATAATATCACCATTTTTGCCGATCCGAGACTCCTATTCAAGTCAATCATAGAGACCGAGCCTCAAGCTCCCTCTATATAGGAGCTTAAGGAACTGGAAACGGCTAACCTCTGCGTAGCATACGCGAGGTCGTGTGAAGAGTATGCAGCGACTCCATCCGAACAGATTTACGCCTGCTTTCCCCTGGGAGATCCGTCAAAGGCTCCTCCTCCACAGGCTTCTTACAAGGATATTAAGGATGAATATAAAATCCTAATGAAGGAGCACCACCTGCGCAAGGAAACTTAGAAGACCTAACGCAAACACTACGAGCTACTCCTAGAATGGGTCTCTAAGACCGTCGACGGAACGCTCCTAGCTTCCGCGATAGCCTAAGCACAAATCCAAGCTGAGAAGCTCTCCTCTTTGATACCTGATGGAGACACTCCCATAAGTGGAACCACTGCTGACGACCCGTAAGCCATTTTGGTGAACTAGCAACTCTCATTCCAAGGCCTAGTATCCATTTTAAAGCGTGATATTGCGCCTTCTGACGAGGCTATTCAGTCTCAAACGAGGCTCTAATACCGCGACGTACTACGCCGAGGCAAGACTGGGAGAACCAATACTCAGCAGTAGATCCGGGAGTGGCAGGAGGCGTACCGCCTAGCAGAATAATACAGTCTTCCTGAGATCAAAGGGAGACTGGGAGTAACTGACTTTTTGGACTTAGTCGTAGTGAAGATCAATCCGAGTTAGGCGACTCGCCTGAAGGAGGAAATCATCACTGACGAGCAGATGGGAACCCTGTGCAAGCACGACCTAATGCAGCTAAGCCGCGCCCTGGCGGGCATTAAATCCAATAGAGCGATCGACAATAAAGGGCTAGCAGTTTTTGCTACTCGAGAGTCTCTCCTAGATGCCGAAACCCCTTCGCAGGCTCCAGTGAGCAGCTCCCGAAATCGCTCCACAAGCTCCAGGAGGGAGATCAGGCCTAAGTGCCCTTATAGAGGCTTTAAAAATCACTATTGGAAGCCCCAGGACTGTCGGAAACTGTTATATACTATGGACGGGCGCAAGGAAAACATAAAGGTTCTCCCCTCGCGAGAGGAGGTCCTACGAATACGAAAGGCGTTAAACGCGGGAGACCAGTTCAAGGGTCTCTGAGCATGGCTCAAGGAGAATGACATTGCGGTAATAGCGATTGACAAATTCAAGGGAAAGGCTTCAGCCTCTGGGGAGGACGGTTCAGGTAGCAAAAGGGAGAACTCACCAGTCTTCATAGTAATAGATCCCTCTGCCTTCGATGCTTTTGAAGAATCGTTCAACGTCTACTACCTCTCTAAGCTGGAACGCCACCCGCTCTCCTTGAGTACGCTCCTTGACAATTGCGCGGCCACTCATATCGTTAATTCGAAGGATTTACTTATCGCAGGCACCTTCAAGCCTTCTAGCGACTCGCAGCAATATATTAAAGCAGGTACCTCAAGACTCCCAATCATTAGGAGAGGTAATAGATACATAGCGGACTCTCTTCTATAGCGTAACGGCTCTCCTATAGGGATAACGCTTCGCAACGTTGCTATTATAGAGGAGTTTACTACTAATATCATCTTAGAGAGGCTCTTCGCGGACAAGGGTTTTTAGTACTCTGGGGTAGACCTCACTTTGCGCTCTAGGAGCATTAGAGATTCTGTAAAGCGAGCTCAGTTGAAGCGTCGCCACAATCTCATTTTCTTTAAATATAAGCCTATCAACTATTTGGATCTCCCAAATATGCTTTAACGTGACTTCTCTGCCTTAATAGCGTTCCCCATAGCTAAGACGACGCTCTATAATAGGTTCCAGTCTAACTATGCACCTACTAGGGTGCGGGATGACGACGCGTACACTTGGCACCTTTGCGCTGGCCACCTAGGCGCAGAGGCTCTCCAAGCGCTAGTCAAGTGCGCCAAGGGAGTAAAGATTAGGGGAATACAAAGGCTGGAGTGCCTTGTATGCGCAGTAGCGTCTGCTAGGCAAGTTATTTCTCGCGCTACCTTTGAGAACCGATCTCCGAGGCCCTTCTTTAGGATCTCCTAGGATCTCTTTGACTTTCTAAACAACTCGTATAACAGTTACTTATAGGTTCTTTTAATTAAGGACGAGTACAGCGGTATGCTCTGGACGTTCCTATTGAGATCGAAGGGCGGAGACGTAGTTATAGAAGTCCTCTAGGCCTTTGAAGCACAGGTGAAACGCCAATATAGGCTTTCCATTTGCAAGATCAGGCAAGACAACGATACTTCAGTGATCTCCCCAAGGGAAGACTCTCTTATAGAGTACTAGAGATGGGTAAAAGAGGAGGGAATCGATTTGGAGCTTACTCCCGCCTATATATATCAACCCAATAGAGGCGCGGAGCGAGTAGGAAGGGAGTTGATTGAACGCTCTATTAAAATGAGGATCTACGCCAGGCTTCTAGCGAGCCTTTGGCCAGAGGTTATAGAGGCTGCTACGTACCTCTACAATATCTCCCCACTCGCTAGGAAGAAGATGATCTCACTAAGCGAGGCTCTCTATAGTTAGTTTAAGCAGTATTTTCGATTTTATAAGCCGCTGCTTATTAAGCAGATGACGGCGAGCTTGAAGCCCGACTGGAGTCGCGTTTATGCGTATAGCGCTTGCGCATACCCTTTAATTAGGGAGAGGGAGGCGGGGAGGGACCGCCGAACCTTTAAAATTGAACTACAAAGGCACCTAGGTTACTTAGTTGGATATATCACCTCTAATGTTTATAGAATCTGGGTTCCTATGCTCCGGCGAGTAATGACGACTTATAATGTCGAATTCGACAAGTCTCTCTTCTATAGTCCAGAAGCTGAGCGCGCAAACCCTATGTTGCGCCAGGAACTTGAGACGACCCTCCAATTGATCGGAGAGGGAGAGGGAGCTTAGGACGCTGAGTTCGAAGGCATTTTCGAGGAATCAGAGCTTGTCGCAGGGCCGAACGCAATCGCCGCGGAAGAAGCCGCTATATAGGAAGAGCCTGCATCACAGACCGACGCTGCTCTACAGCCTCCAACCAATGATATAAAAGGCCTTAACTTAAATCCAAATTCTCCGAGAGACCCGCTTGGAAACTCGGGGGTAGAAGCAAGCAAACTGGAAGCCACTTCGCCAGTCTCTAAGAAGGCAAATGGCGACCAGAGCTCAGGGGTGATAATTCCCTACGGAGGCCCTACCGAAGAAGGAACCATAGACGACTCTAAGGGAGTCTCTAGAGACGAGTTCTATAGGGCGATCGGCAGATCTTTAGCCGCCATTCTGCGCAGGAATGGAGATGGCTTAAGGGCTCTAAGACGGAGTCTTCAGTTATAAAGGCAGGCCCTAGTGAACTCTAGTAGAAGGCTAGAGGTACCGCCGCCGAGATCCGGGAGGAGCTCTAATAGTCTTATAAGAAGCGACCTAGTAAGAGGAGTAGGCCTTAATAATACAATACCTCAAGTTGTAATACCAGCTTAGAGACTACAGGCTTAGGAGACAGAGCTACCTAGACTCCTAGAGGAACCTCCAGCAATAATAAAAATAGAGGAGGAGACCTGTAGAGAAAAGCGCAAGGAGGAACTCCCTCTTCCTAGGCAAAAGAGGACGAGACGCTTAAGCGTTAAGCAATAGGAGACTTCAAAAGTGTACGCTACCGCTTTAGAGCATATGCTCTCCTAAAGCAACATTGATTTACCCCGCTCCCTATATGCGTAGGAGTTTGTATTAACCTTCTGGGCGAACGAATAGACAAGGGAGGATAGGAAGGACCATTTGACGGTTCATATAGTTATCAAAGCTGCAGTTGATAGTCGGGCAAAGGACAGAGCGCAGTCTCCCAACCGCCTATAGCACCAAGGCTCTCTGCCAAAGCCTCCGAAAAGATGGCTGGACCTAGAGAAGCACCCTTTTAGCGAACGATTTAAGGAAGGAGGGCGCTAGGAGATCAGGAATTTGGAATCTCGGAGTTGCTGGAGAATCGTGCAAAGGGATTACTCGAAGCCCCCGCCGATACTATTAAAATGGGTTTTTACCTATAAGGTCAATAGCTCTAGCGAGCTTCTAAAGTGCCGATCACAGCTAATTGTGCGAGGGGATCTCCAAGACGAAGCTTCAATTTTCTCAACCTACGCAGCCACGCTCGCAGCAAGGTCTTTCAAGGTACTAATAGCGCTTGCCGCGTACTTTGATATAGAAGTAAAGCAGTTCAATGTCGTCAACGCGTTCGTCAACGCTCCCAGAGACCTAAGGAGTGCTCCAGTCACGTGCTTCCTACCAGATGGCTTCAAGCGCCCTAGTATGGTAGTAGAACTGGACCGCGCGCTCTACGGGCTAAAAGACTCTCCGGCGCTATAGTATGGGAACTTCGCAGGAACGCTCAAGGGCCTTCAACTCAAGCCACTAGGCGAGGAGCCTTATATTTTCACGACAAAGGATCGCACAGTCTTCGTAGCGTTTTACATCGACGATATTCAAGTGTTATATAAGGCCTCCAACCTAGATCGGGCGACTCGTCTGATTGAAGACCTAAAGAGGGCGTACGAGCTTACTATTATAGGAGATATCTCCTAGTTCCTTAGAGTAAGGATTATTTAGGATAGGAAGGCAAAGAGGATCTCCTTAGTTTATGATACCTACATTGAGAAGATCGCTCAAAAGTTCGGAGCTAATATAAGGAAAGTGCCTAGTACTCTACTACCAAAGAAGGAGTTTATCAAGAACTTAGGGCAAGCTTCCCTAAAAAAGGTAAAGGAGTACCAAGAGAAAATAGGCTCTATTCTCTATACAGCGATTATAATACGCCTGGACGTTGCGTTCGCAGCCTCCCAACTGTCTTTCTTCCTGACTAATCCAAGCTCTAAGCACCTCTCAGCCGCGGACTGGACGCTTCGATACCTATACGGCACGCGCTTCTTAGGAATTGCCTATAGCTTCGAGGCCAAGGAACACCAACTGGTCGCGTCTTCAGATGCTTCTTTCGGAGATGACCGAGAGACCCGCAGATCCTCCCAAGGATACGTCTTCTTCCTATTTAGAGGACCGATTATTTAGAAAGCGAATCGCCAAGCGACTGTCACGCTCTCCTCTACTAAAGCAGAACTCTATGGCATGGTTTCTACTGCGAAGGAGATAATAGCCATAAAACGCCTCTTCAAGGAGATTCGCATAGACTCCCTCTTCAAATGGAACATATATTGCGATAACCAACAGACGATTCGGCTAATTGTCACAGAGAACGAGAAGATCAAGACGAGCCTCCGATATGTCGAAATCAGCAATATGTAGATCCGCTAGGAGTACTAGAGAGGAAGCTTCCAAATAATCTACCTCCCTACTAGGGAGATGCACGCAGATGGGCTTACTAAGAACCTGGACCGCCAGAAGTTTGAGAGCTTCATTCGTTTATTAAACCTCCAGAGTTTCCAAACAATCGTTCAGCAACTCGCACTCGCCAGCGAGTAGTCACTCATTACCAGGAGACTCGTACTTACAAGCTCCTACTCTCTTACAGTCACGTTCATTTGTTTTCTCTTGCAAAGCGCACCGCAAAAGCTCTCCTTTTCTAAAAATACAGAATGGGTAACGTTCCCAAGCCGCTATTGCAGGGCGCGACCCTATCTCAGATTCTCCCAGCCAGGGCCAGGAGCCGGGACGCCACAGCCAAGAGCTCCGCTCGGATCTCCTCCCGAGAGAGGCCCACCGGCACTCCCTCGGCCAGAGGCCCGCCGGCGAACACACCAGCGACGGCGGGGGCGAAGGCGGGGGGCGCGGCGGGGGCGACGGGGGCGAGGGCGGCGGGGGCGAGGACGGGCGCGGCGGCGACGGGGGCCGGGGAGACGAAGGGGGAGACCATGGCGGCGGCGGCAATGGCGGAGGCGGAGGGGACGGGAGCGGCGGCGGCGACGGCAGGGGCGAACGGGTCCGAGCCGGAGGGCCC